>JAJFDH010000081.1:0-105443 GCA_028637635.1 Xylariaceae sp. X802 | reverse complement strand
TCCGAAAGAAGAAACCCATCCGGGGGCTTACCTGAATAGAACAATGAAATCGCAGTCCGGCTGCTTTGCTAAGAAATCTCTTCTCGTCACGCTGCGCCCTAGGAGGGCAATGGTCTCGGACCTTCACCGATCCCTAGACAGCCGTCATATTCTCGAGTTCGTGGTCTTCGTTGGTTGGTTGGTCTCATAATCTGCAAGGTGTGGTCCGATGATTCAGAGGGCCTCATCGGGCCGAAATAGAACGCCTCACCGAGGACACCAATGAAACGCACCCTCTGTCGCTCATAGGCACGGCTATTGCCTACGGCAATAGCCGGCCCACAGGTGGCTGGGGTGGTTACCTAGGAGACCGGGTCGCGAATCCGGCACTTCCATAGGATTTTCCATAGGGTGGTAACTTGGCAGGGTAACGGCACTGCGAATATGTCGAATCGAAGGTCCAGAAACCGGGAACGAACAGATCGTAGCATTCCCGTACCGATAGTGAAGTCGGAAGACTGAGAAGGGAGGAGGTGTAGAAGTCCAACACGTAGTCGGACCGAAGGAAGTCAAGGGACGACTACGTTGGACTCGACACCAGGGTCGGTCCGAACGGACAACTACTAACCCAATTACCGGAACTGGGCAGTCATAAGCGCAATTACGAAGAAGCGGTGGATTGTAATGAATGAATGAATTGAATTGAAGGGCTGCCGCCCATGCCAGCTAACTACTAGGTCGCGAAGCGACCCGGGGAAGGCCTCCTTCTTATAGCCATATGCGAAGCCGTGAAAATGAAGCCAGCCAGGGTAACGATACTAGTTTCTGCCTCTCTCCTCCGTAGCTAGCAAGGCACCGGATATGGCCCGATCGTAGCGCTCCTAATTGACTGCCGTCAATCCAGCTGCTTCAGTAGTCGTCTTGGTCCTCCAGCTGTGCGAGATAGTAATCAAACATGCGAGGGTGCTGTCCCTCATGCTGGTAGGCGCGCTCAATTTGACTATTCACCATGGCGATCAGGTTGGAGGATCGCCGGATCATGGTCTTGGTCCACTTGACAAACACTTCGTATTCGTTGAGGAGTCGGTGACGTTTCGTCCTGGATAGACCGTTCTTGTGGACTTGGAATTGGTTCTTGCAGACTTGGTTCATTTGGGAAATGGCGTAGATGATCTTTCCCTTGTCGGTTCCATAGCGGGCCGGGGCCGATTCATACATGAGCTCCAGTTCCTGGAGCCACTCAGTCCACTTCAGGTAGGTGAAGTCCATCGACAGCTTGGGGTAGTCGAACTTCACTAGGCGGCTAAGGTCGATTTGATTTCCGCCTCGGGTCGCCGACAAGGTTGACGATAGCCCACCAGAGTGATTTCCGGATCCTGACGATTGCCCACCGGACCGGCGGCGGCCCGGTGCATCTTCGTGGTTCGAGTCAGGTTCTGAATGGTCGCTGGGGCTGCTATCTTTGGAACTGCTAGAGTCACCGCTATCGCTGGGGCTAGACTGCCGGTGGCTATGTCGGTGACGTGGTTTATGACGGCGTCCGTTGTCGTTCCGTCGTCGTTCCGAGACTCCGGATGGGGAGGGGTCTCTCCGATTGGAGCGTTCCCTGGAGCGTGACTCGTGATTTCGTTTCTTGTGGTGACGATGACGAACGCCCCCGACTCGTCGGCCTTCCCTGGACGACTCTCTTGACGTGTCTGATCGTGATGATGACGAATTGCGGCGGTGTCGGCCTCTGCGGGATTTTCGGGCCTTACGGTCCTCCGCCGGACCGTCATCGGGCCTGTCGATTGGCGATTCCGAGCCTGACTGGTCCCGTTGTTGGGTTGCAGCAATAGCTTCGGCCATGAGCTGGTTTCTGATTTCACGTCCCAGTTGGTGGTAGTATTCGCCAGCGATTCGTTTTCGGTCCCTCTGGCTCAAGACGGGGGTCCGATTGGCTCCCGTGGCTGGAGTGCCTTCGTCGATGTCGACGTCGCTTGGCAGATCTCGAGGGATGCTTTCCGTGATCCCACTGCCCGGGGGTTCACTGAGAACCGTGGACCCTTCGTCCGGTTCTCGGGGTTGGTCCGGGCCTGGGCTGTCTGGTTGGCCCGGTTCTTCGTTATCCGGTTGTTGGTCGTTCAGGTGTTGGTCGTCGGGAGGGTTTCCCGGGTTTTGGGTGTTAGCCCTGGAGGTTTCGGCACGCGTGATGGCCATGGCTTCTTCGTTCGCAGGTAGTCGAATAGAAGAAGGTTCAGAATTGTAATATACGTATATACGGCGCACGGCTGGACTAGGTGCGAACGGTAGAATCGGGGCCGGAAGGCAGGCGATACGGCAACGGGCAGGGCTACGGCAACAAGGTGCAATATAACGACCGAACGGCGTATATAGGTCTAATACACAGACTGAACCTTGGAGGACCAAGGTTCGTGGCCGGAGGCCTTCCTTGGCTACGGCTATATATACAGGAATTGACTAGATGACTAAGAGCGGCCGTACGGCTATATGACGTCAAGACTTTTCCGCTTCCTTAGATGACTAAGAATCGCCACCGGGACCCGGACGGTCCGTTGCTACTGGCTATTTCCTATAGCGCACGTGACGTACGTGACAGTCTGTTAAGAAGAAGATCTGCAGGAACCGACCTGTGGTGGAAGAAGGCATGGTCGTCGCATACAAAATCAAGGTAACGACGATGCCAGTCAACACTGTGGCCAAGACTTACTAGATCCTTCGGCTAACCCGCTTTCGGCCAGGTGGAAACACCTATAATGTGGCCATGTTTTTGAGTAGTTGCGGTACTCTTTTACCACATGAAGTCATGTCCCCACTTTATTCGGCTTACGTACGAAGTACCTAGGTAGTGTACAGCACAGAAGTGGGGCTTGGTAAACTGTACGGATGTACATTAATGTACATATCCCTTATAAGAGCGTGCTCTCTCCCTCTCTCTTTACACACTGCAACTGTCGACAACCGTACCGGTAGTTGTAAGATTTGAAGAGCATCTTGAGTCTGCTTTCACAGCCTGCAGCCACCATAAGACCGCCGAGCCACTGTCACTGGTACAGCCGGTAATAACATCACAAATGATATCTGGCCCGGCAGGTGAGCTGGGCCCCGAACCGGTCCTGGGTAAAAGCAGCGACCGCGCTAAAGTCGATTAGTCATCCGCTGGGCCACCTGAATAGCGGAACCCAACCGGCAGTAACCAGTACCTTTACGCCCATACGGACGTACGAAGTACATAACTTCCTGCTGCGCCCGACAAGCTTCAAGTACGGGACTAGCTAAGGCGTGACTGTCTCAAAACCCTTTTTTTAGTGGGCGCACCCCTCTAGTTGGGGTAGGTGGTAGCGTAAGCAATTACCCCCTACCTATAGCATTCAGTTAGCCAGAAGCCGCACATTTACTAGTACGAATTGGGATAGGTTCAGATTAGATAAGTGCTGTGATAGTTGAATACGGGCCGAACGGGCTACGTCGGCAAGGTGCAATATAGCGGATGAAGGAATCGCAGTAGGTATATCAGTCCATTATACAGAGACTGAACCTTGGAGGACCAAGGTCCGTAGCCGCGTTTGTTAGCCCTCTGGCCCATTGCTATCCTAATTTGCACCTAGCCCTCCCGATCATACATTGTATAGGTAGACATAGAGGTGCGAGGTATGTTAAGGCTTATCCCTTTATTAAGGTTGATAAAGGCTGAAAAACGTACGACCACCACCTGCGGCTATGACCTATATACTGTAACGGGCTAGCCGAACTGGCGCTAGCCAGAGTTGCTTACTAAGCAGCGATCGCTATATATAGCGGCTCTGCGTGTAGTCAGATGAGCTGAACGTAACCACCAAAGTTCACCTGTACGGTGGGCCGCTAAGCCTATTTTGGCTAGTTAAAGTACCAAGATACCTCTTAGTGTGGTATGATCTTCTGCTTAGTAATATTGATTTCAATAGAATAAATATTGCCGAAAAATAGGTAAATAAAATACATATTAACAATTCCTATATGTTTTAAAAGTGTATGATAAGCACTTAATAAGCAGTTACAATCTACCTAATCACTGACCCTAATCCTAACCACTAACTCTAACCCTAACCACTAACTCTAATCCTAACCACTAACCCTAATCCTAACCACTAACCCTAATCCTAACCACTAACCCTAATCCTAACCACTAACCCTAATCCTAACCACTAACCCTAATCCTAACCACTAACCCTAATCCTAACCACTAACCCTAATCCTAACCACTAACCCTAATCCTAACCACTAACCCTAATCCTAACCCAGCAACTTTAATACTTCGAAAGTGTATAATAAGCACTTAGAAAGCAGTTATATAATTTATATAAAAAAGTATTATTAATTAAAATCATTATTGTAACCAGATATAGTTAGTGCTTATCAAAATAAGTGGAGCATTTACTAGGGTGCTCATCTGAATGGGTCCCATACCTATCTGATGGGTAGATATATCCACTTTACTTAGCTAAATACCGGGTTTTTATTGGTTAAGTACCCCAGTCCGTACAGGTGCCATAGCGCGCCACGGGGGTATTTTAACATGGTTATAGCGACCATGTTGGAATTCCAACACCATGTTCCATGTACCAGCCAGGTAACTTGTTGTTAGCTGGGAGACTTGGTACCTGGAACATTGTATTGGAATTACGCGATTATATTAGCCTTAACAGGGTGTACGCACCTAACAGAGTGTGCATGTCAACAGAATACCAACAGAATGTACGCACCAACAGAGTGTATACGTCAAACAGAGTGTGCATGTCAAGAGAATGCCGACAGAATGTTTGTACCAACAGAGCATATGCGCTAATAAAATTATATGCATATAAGCAATAGTTTACATAATAAATATTACTAATAACTATCTACGGACGTACATATCATTTGTATACTTATACCTAGGTACCTAGATAAGCATAGGTACGAAGTATGAGGAGAAATCATATGGAGAGGAATCATATAGGGAAGGTGTATGGAGAGAGAACGTTAGAGAGAGAGATTGTACAGGGAGAAAAAACATATAGAGTGGACGTATGGGAGAACGTACGGAGAGGGGACGTACGGAGAGGGGGCGTACGGAGAGGGGGCGTACGGAGTGGTCAATGGAGTAGTTGACGGAGTGGTCAACGGAGTAGTTCATAGAGTAGTCAACGGAGTAATTGATAGAGTGGTCAACGGAGAGGCAGCACGAAGTGGTCAACGAAGTAGTTGACAGAGTGGTCAACGGAGAGGCAGCACGAAGTGGTCAACGGAGTAGTTGACAGAGTGGTCAACGGAGAGGCAGCACGAAGTGGTAAACGGAGTAGTTGACAGAGTGGTCAACAGAGACTCGAGAGACAGCGCGGAGTGGCAGCATGGAGAGGTCAACAGATCAACAAAGGTGTTGATGTTGATGAAGAGGCAGCGTATAGAGAGGAGACGTACGGATCAACGAAGGTATTGATGTCGACGGAGAGGCAGTGTACGGAAAAGCGACGTACAAAGAGACAATGGATCAACGAGGGTGTTGATGTTGATGAAATGGCAGCGTACGGAGAGATAATGTACGGAGAGGCAACAGATCAATGAAGACATTGATGTTGACGGAGAAGCAACGGATCAACGAAAACATTGATATTGATGGAGAGGTAATGTACATTGGAGAGACAATGTACAGATCAATGAAGGTGTTAATGTTGGCGAAGAAGCAGCGTACGGAGAGGCAACAGATCAACAAAAGCGTTGATGTTGACAGAGAGACGACGTACGGAGAGGTAGTATACAGCGTATAAAGAGACAACATATGAAGAGGTGATATACGGATCAACGAAGGCGTTGATGTTAGTAGAGGCGACATATGAAGAGGCAGCATACGTTGACGGAGAAGAAATAGATGAGAAGGATAGGGGAAATGGATAAGAAGGATAGGAGAAATGGATGAGAGGGATATGAGGGATGGAAGAGAGAGATAGAGGAAAGAAGGTATGGAAAGTAGTAAGGAAAGCACGGTAGGTAGTGTAAGTTGACGACATAGGTAATTCATCATTAGTATGAGTCAAGTAGGGAAGGCGGCAACATAATTGACGGTGTTCATCAGGGGCATTGCACAGTGTTATGCACAGTGTATATACAGTGCAAGTGACTGTGATTATATTGTTGTCTGGATTATTGTCCATATGATGATCACATTCAATAGAATGTTATGCGCAACAGAACATACTCTTAACAGAATTGTACATTTTAAGATAATCACTACTTTATAAGGCTAGTTTATTTTAATCAGGCTTGTTAGTAGTACATCATCGCTATAGAATGTTATGCCTATTTAGCTAGTACCTGTACATGAATCGTGAATTTACAATATAGTCTTTTCCTTATTTGGCTAGCCACAATAGTGTTAGCCCTACAATACGCTGTTATAATTACATGATGCTTTTTAGAATAAACATGGCCGCTACGACCATTGTAAAAACCCTCCCTGGCGCGCTATGGTGACCTTTGGTGGTTACGTTCAGCTCATCTACCTCCTCCGGCTCTGCCACGTAAACGCATTTTTCTTTTTCTTCCTTCCTTCCTTAGCTAGAAGTTCATCGGCAATATACTACTTCTTGGAGTCTCATCACCTTGCTATTTACTACTGCGATTCGGCCCCTTACATATACGCCGTTTGACCGTTATATTGCACCTTGTCGTTGTAGCCCTGCCCGCTGCCGTACCGCCAGCCTCCCGGCGCCGTATATACGTCGTATATTAGTATGAAGTACCGGTACAGCTGGCAAGACTAGGTGCGAACTATCTACGGAATTGGGGCCTAAACGCTATTAATAGTGCGTTGGACTTAGGGGTGGCAGCAAGGTGCAATACAGTAAATATAGCGAAGCGCAGTATGTATATAGATCTACCTAGGTAGGTATACAGAGACTGAGCCTTGGCTCAGGACCAAAGTTCGTAGCCGTAGGTTGTGGGTGGCCGGGCCGTTTGGCCAATCCCAGTGGTTCCAAGTGATGTGCGTGACGGCTGTTGGCAGCCGGAGTAAATAGCCTAGTTGCATTATACCGGTCTAGGTTGCATATACAGTCTATGCATCTAAGGACCGTACGCCTACCAACTAGTGGTGTAGGCCTATATGACGGTCTGACGGTTTTGACACGGTCACGGCTCTACCTAGTCCGCCGTATTCAAGTCTACTTGGTTATTCATCGTTTCGGCTTCATGCTTCCTAGGATATCTGCGTAATATCGGCCTGTCGCCGGCTTTCTGCGGTCTTATGACCTGAATCTAGGTAGGCAATCATTCGATTCTCGCCATACATAAGTATCTAGCACCATCCAAGCTTGTCTCCTAAGTATCCGGCGGCAGGACACGAAGCCTCGACTCATTCCGCTAATCCTCTATCTCAGTTTACCGAATCCGACGCCTTCTTGCCATAATGACATAGCCTGACTAATTTGCCGTCTTCCCGTGCCAACCGATTCTCTTCAGCGACCATGATGTCGCGAAACCGACCTGCTACTACAGGCTATGAGCGCCTTGCCCAAGCCGACCATTTCAGCGACGAGTCCGATGACGAGCCTTTATCTCAGAGCGTTACCTCGCTCCAACCCCAGCCATTCCCTCGCTTTGAACCAGCTACACGGCCTCGTGCACACTCTGGTGCGGCCTCTCCCAAGGCGCCCAATGGGCAAAAGCGTTCTCGGAAACATCAGAGGCGTAATTCGGGCGTGGATCTGAAAGCTATTAATGCTCGACTGGAGCGCTGGGCCGACGAGATCGCGTCTAAATTCAAAAGAGCAAAGAGCAAACAGACGGGCGAGGGAGAGCAGCCGGAGATACACTACAGCGTTTTTCACCCTGTTGCCGGTGTCCGACCCGCCACCGCCGAGACCCTCGCTGCCATGCCCGAGCCTGCGATGTCCAAGGCAGAGTTTGATCAAATTGTCAAGAGTGTGAGGGTGGCCATCGATCAGGGCATGCACCCCAGCATGATCACCCAAGGCAGTTCCGGTAGCTACTTTGCGCGAAACACGGATGGTAAGATTGTGGGAGTATTCAAGCCGAAAGATGAAGAGCCCTACGCAGCTGGGAATCCGAAGTGGAACAAATGGATTCACCGAAACTTGTTTCCTTGCTGCTTCGGAAGAACATGGTAGGTGTCGGCGAGTAGCGGTCATATGCTTTTGGGGCGTCTAATGCTAACTTATTCGGCAGCCTTATACCCAATCTCTCCTATGTCAGCGAAGCCGCAGCGTATACACTAGACTGTCAGCTTCGAACCAACATGGTGCCGTACACTGATGTGATATGGTTGTCCTCCAAGTCCTTTCACTACCCGTATTGGGATCGCCGCAAGTTCTTCAGGAAAAAGAAGCCCCTCCCCGCCAAACCCGGCAGCTTCCAGGTATTCCTCAAGGGCTATAAGGATGCCAACATTTTTCTGAGGGAGCATCCATGGCCTGACCAACATTGGTCCGGCTTTCGGCCCAATGACACACATCGGAATAGGCGTAAGCGTTGGGGCGCGAATTGCCAACCATCACACCGACCTGCCTACGATGAGTTCGAGAGCGACGACGAGCAGAGCCACAGAGAGCAGCGTCCACTTGGGCCCGACAATTTCAAATGGACGGAATCTTTGAAACAGTCTTTCCGAGAGGAGTTGGAAAAACTGGTTATACTCGACTATATTATGCGGAACACAGACCGAGGACTGGACAACTGGATGGTAAAGGTTGATTGGGAGGCTTTAGAGGTTTCGATAGCCTCCGAGCCGCCACGGTTTAACATGAATATTATGGATGAAGAAGAGCGCGAAGAGGCCCCAAGGCCTGTAGACCTTACGCAACGACCACAGCCGACGAACCCGCGATCCCAACCATATAGAGTTCAAAAGCCGATGAATGCGAATGGTTTCCCCGAAGGTCCAACGCCCAACATCTCAATCGGAGCAATTGATAATTCGTTGTCATGGCCATGGAAACATCCGGATGCTTGGCGCAGGTAATCGCCCTTGCTCCCCATTGCGTACGTACGGACTGGTGATGATGATGCTGACTTTGTCGACAGCTTCCCCTTTGGCTGGCTTTTCTTACCTGTTGACCTCATTGGGCGGCCCTTTTCTCAGAAGACCCGCGATCATTTCCTTCCTCTCCTAACTTCAACAACATGGTGGAGTCAAACGTCGCACCAATTACGCAAGGTCTTCCAGATTGATCCTGATTTCCAGGAGAAAATGTTCTCTCGGCAAATGGCTGTCATGAAAGGCCAGGCTTGGAACGTCGTCGAAACTTTGAAGATGGCGGATCACGGACCGCTTGAACTCACCCGTCGAGCAAGGGTTTGCGTGTGGGACGATCTGGTAGATGTCCCCGTTGCTGTGCCCTTGCGCATGGCTTCTTCCGAGCTGCGCCGAAAAGCCGGGTCCGAACATCCCGATGTCATTCAGGAAGAGATGGATATCGGCGCAGCTAATTCGTCATCCCTCCCTGCAAAACATGTGGGAGATTCGCTTAGCCCTCCCGGCCTTTTGCCGCATCCTGACCATTTCGAATTGGCTACAGGTCCAGGAACACAGTCACCAGAAGAACACGGCAATAGTTCAGCTCGTGGGTCATCAGATGAGGGCCAAGGCCGTCCTTCCATGAATGGATCGGGGCTGCGGTCAAGTTACCAGGGGCCCACACGGACCGCGACTCAGACGACCTCGCCGCAGAGATACCGCCGATACTCGTTCGCTGCGGCACAAAGACACAGCAGTACGATTGCGCAACAGATGTACGCTAGTACGGACAGCTATGGAGATTTCGCCGAAGACGATGTGGAGGGCGATCTGGGGTACGCCGCAGCCGAGGGCATGGAGGGCAACAGGCGCAAAGTCATCGTCGAGCGACTAGAGACCGTCAAGGCCAGAAACCCAGTGTTTACTTGGTGTTAGGTTACTGGCCTGGTTCTACTGCTAGTCCCATGAGGTCCCCTTTTGGAATGGTTTGCCGTTGCAGGATACCCGGCCATTAGATCCGAAACCGCTGTTTCTTGCCATGTTTTCTTTTCTTTCCTTTCTTCGAGGTTTGGAGGCGACGGCGCAAGGGACATGGAGCAAACAGGCATTGCGTGGGTATGTGCATAGACGCATGGTATACAGAGGAAATAGAGAACTACTAGGTAACCGTTTGGTTTTGATTGGAGTGTGTTTATACCTACCGGGCTCGCTATACATTACACAGTCCGTAGATGCCTCTGGCGTTCTTTCTTCCTCAGTCTTTCTTTCTTCTGGTCTCTGTCTTCGTTGGGAACAGATGTCTGCATCCTGTCGGGCTTTAGGTACCACGACGAATTATTCATTTGTATGAATATACGACCATTATCAACGTCTCTACTGTACCTAGTTTAGCAATGAGAATTCTCCGGCCTTGACTAGAATAGGTATACTGGTTACCTAAGGCAACTCCTATGCCACTCACCACATCGTGCGTTCTACCTACCTAGGTATGCTACCCGACCCATACATAACGGTGCGTCAGGCATGTTGGGTCACGAGCCCGGACTCCGCGTTGCGGCTGGCCAGTGCTGCGGGACGGAGGTCACGAGAGGCGTCGAAAAGAGCTACTAGGCTTGTTGCTATGCTTGATAGAGGTTGACGCGACGGGGAGGGAAAAGATAGGTTAGTAGCGTACGGAATACTTCGTACGTAGTTGGACGGATTGCGTCGTTGCCTGCTTCTCAGCGTTAAACCTGCGATGCCTGCCTACGCCTAGGTACATACACCACATTCGGCGCAGTGGGTGAGGAGCGGAAGAACCCCTAATCTAGCGTAGCTGGGCTGAAGGGCGGAGGGGATGTCGGGTTTGGTGTGGTGTGCTGGCGCTAGGCTTGAAGATGTTGTCCTTATCTGGCTTTGCTCTGTGAGGATGGTCGGTACCTACCTATGTATCCAGATAGGTTAGGTATGGATGTAGTGTAGGTAGGACCTAGGTAGAAGCAGGTCGACGGACCCGTAACGGCTTTGCGGAGCATACTGCACCACGTTGAGGCATGCCGTGTGGTATAGGTTAGGAGACAGCTAAGTTGGCTGCGGTTCGGTCTGCATGTCGGTGTCGTGTCGTGTCGTGTCGTGTCGCCGCCCAATAGGTAACATGCCTGCCTACACCACAAGGACCAAGGGACCAAGGGACCACACTACCGGCGCAACAGGTAGGCAGCGGCTAATCCTCCCACTTAAAAAAGCTTGGCTGCGACCTCACCTGCCTGGATTTAGGTAGGTAGCTTGTCGGCGCGTGAGGCTATCGCGACTAGGTCCACTTCTGTACGGAACTTTGCGCCGAGTTCTTCTTCTTTTTTTTTTTCTTTCTTCTTCTTCTTCTGCTCTTTATCTCCGATGATCGTGGATGTCGTCATCTGGCGGTATGGGTCGCAGGGGACGACAGCAACGGCGGGGGGATTCTCCGCAACGGTGCTCCTCTCTATGACGCTTGCCGAGTGTACACTAGGTAGTGTAGGTACCTACTCCCATGGCGGTTGGGCAGACAGGGCACGCTCTTTTTCTCCTCCGGATCTCGGTGAGGCTTTTGCTTTGGCGAAATGTGGTTGTACTATGTACTGATGATGATGATGAGGAGGAGGAGGAGGAGGAGGAGGGACTTCTTCCACACGTGCCCCCACTGTCCGGACTCTTCATATGCGATTAGTATTCTTCATAGTGTAATAATGTACGGAATACATGTACATGAACTCCGGAGGTTAGCGTCCCTGTTTTCCGGGGGGTTCTCGGATACTTCCCGAGTTTCCAGGGCGGCATTTGGCGACGCGCCGGTTGCTCGAATAGGTAGGTCGTCGGTATGCGATGTCGCCGCGCATGGGCTCTTGAAGGCCTTTGACGTAGCCACTGTAACTGCAAGGCCAGTATCGTGGATTCGTGCGTAGGTAGGTAGTGTAGTAGGTAAAGCACCCCGGCTAAGCCGGCAGAGGGACAGCGGACTTTGAGAGTCGACTGTACCTCGATTGCCGACACGCATACCTACCGGTACACCTTCTCCGCGGGCTTTTCTCGACTGGGTTCCAGAGCACTCGTGCGTATACCGCAACAGATGAGTCTACAGACGTAGGTACATTGTTCTGTCTGCAGACTGTAACGGTCGGTTGCTTTTTCTCTTGCTTGGTTCCTAGCCGTACCCGGCATGCCGGGATACCCGTTGGTCCGCACGGGATTACCTGTTCGCCATGGCCAAGGTGTACACCCCACGGGTCTTCAAATATAGCGCCACGACGGACTTTATATTCAAGGGAAGAGTTTTTCTTCAATCCTGAAGGTAGGTAGTGTAGTGCCCGCCTTGAACCGCGAGCGACGGTCACACGTTTCGGACTGTCGCACAACAAATCATCCCAGAGCACGTGATGACCTCTCTTGGAGCATATCCTCGTTATTACGGCATTGCTGTTGGGGAATCCATCTCACCGCACGCTACTATTCCAGAACGTCAGCATAACGCTCCAAGTGACATCACCACGAAAGCCAGGAATGTGTCGTGGGGAATTACGGTTGATTAGACGTACCTACTGGAATCCGTGCTTCGTTCTAACCGGTTGAACCAAGTACGGACATATAACTGTGTTACAACGTCTGTGCACAACGATAACTACACTAATAACCGTCGTGACCGTGACCGCAACCGTGATCGGACGTAAGTAGGTTATCCGCTAGATAGGTAGTCGTATTGCCTAACAATCCAAAAACCTGGTTCGTGAATTTCCGGCCGGGGCGGCATGACGGTAACTACCTACCTAACAATGAACAGCGGGGTTGATATCATTGAATCGGCGCCCTTCGGTCTAGCGCAGTCCAGACATCTAGCGCACGGAGTGAATGAAGCACGTAAAACTAGCTAAACTACCTATCGCTTTTCCGCAAAAGCAAGCTAAGCGAGGCGGAGATCGGGGTTGTGCGTTCTCTCGCGCCCTGCCAAGATCCACGACCGTGTTGGCCCTACCGATGCTGCGGAATACGAAGTACGAAGAAGTACCGCGTTATTACGGACCGTGCAGTATCTCCGTGGCGACTACGGCCTAGATAGCAAGGGGAAAAGAGAAGACGACCTAATTAGCCCTCACCGAGCTACTTAAAGCCGTCCGAGTCTAGGGGTATTCCGTATAAATGCCCCGGTTAGGCGTACCGATACCCGTAGCTACAATACACCACCGGAACTACCCACCTACAAGCATGCAAACGTGATATAGGTAATCACACAGCTGATGATGCGATGATATACCGGTAGGTAAAAGCCCGCAAATCTCCAGCGAAGGCAGTGTAGGTACACACGACGAGCGTCCCATACGAGCACAAGCCTGTTGTATCTACCGCCTGGGAACTCAGCCATGGACCGGTAAGACTGTAGGTAGGTATGTATCTCCGGGATGCACCTATGATCTATCCAGAGGCCAATACGTCCAGACAGGTTGCAATACATGTGCGGGACCTCTCTCTGCACGGCGGTAGAATGGCTACTGCATAAACACCATGCAGACGCATGATATCGTGCGGAGGCGTCAGGTAGTTCCGTGTCATAGGTATGTCTACATACCTGCTGGCTTCGAAAGGTCGTGTCGCTGCAACCGTGGCCGCATGACACGTCGCATCGCTGCTACCTCGGAATCACTGCGCTCTGCGCTCTGCGCGCCGGGAGAACGGAGAACCGCGGGCGTTCTAGATAGCAGCCCGAAGCGAGCATTCACGTGTTGGGTTCCTGGGTACCTAAAGGGAATAAATGCAAGAGATCGGGAGAGGGGAGGACAGGAGGCGGACGGGACGGGTAAGGGGGCTGTTGGGAAACCCCACCGGTGACCTGTGATTTGGCCTGCTGCTCAAGACTCCAGAGCCGGTGGTAAATAGCGCACGCGCACGCACTTCCCCGGGCCGAGCTTGGCCGCCGAGAGCGGTTGGCTGCCCATCTCCGAGCTAGATACGACGTACCTATATATCTCTTGGTATGTAGTAAGGCTGCGCAGTCCATGATGGGGAAGGGCCTGGCCAAGCCATTAATCTGCGTTCGACGTGCGTACCGGGGCATTGGTTGGTCCGGGACGGCCCCAGGAAACCCATCCACATCCACAACATACAGTACAAATCATGCCCTAGCTAGCCGTGCCGCTCCGGCACTCCATTCCATACCCTCGGTACGTGGCGCTACCGTCAAGGCACAGGAGAGGTAACTAAAGGGTACGGGCTGTTGCGCGACACGGGACGTAACGCGCCTTAACGCATGGGAAAAGGGGCGAGTGCTTCGTTCTAGTGCCGCGATTGCTCTCCGTTCTTCGAAGTGGGAGTGACGGCGAAGACGGTGCACGGCGCCCACCTGCGCTCCATCAAAGCGCTCGCAATGCCACGCAACGTCTGATCGTCCCTTTTGAAACTGACACATGAGGAATGACGCCTTCTTGCTGGGATCAGACTGGGGTGTTTGCTCCATGTGAGACAGTGAGACGAGCACTCACTCGTTAATGCCACCCTCCGAACCCTTCCACGCTAGTGCTGCATCGTACCAGAAAAGTCCCGTTGGGGTCCATCCCAGAGCCACGGCATTGGGCGATCTCTGGCGGCGCTGTGGCACGCCTGTGTCGCTGTTCGTAGGGGTGGAAGAACACGTCAGAATGGTCGCAGTGCGTTTGCGGATGCATGCATTGGAGGGGCACGCATATCCTCGCCTTCGCTTGCTCACAGGACGAGCTCATCACGGTTGGCATCAAGCAGACAAGCACTTCCAGCCGGCCAATTGGTGTGCTGCGTAGGCTACTGTGAACGGATTTGGTCATATCTGCCGGGTGCTCCACTCCATCGCCATCTCAATATGTTTGCTTTTTCGATCGATCAGCCAATAAACGAAGACAGACGGGTTCATTGGCATGCTTCCACAGAGTACAGCATGCGGTAGTAATATAATAAGGCCGTCAATATGAACCGCAGAGACAGCCGCAGAGACAGCCGCAGAGACAGCCTATGCCGAATCCCAAGGACCGGAGGCCATACTATGTAATGCATGGAAAGTGGCTTGCAGCTAGCCAACAGCAACTGGGCCGGGACGAATCCCGCTTATCGCCACACACACATACGCACACACGCTGGCAATGCCCTGCGCCAGGCTCGTGGGTCGGCGTGTAGTTAGCGTGGCTTGAGTCCCCAATATAAGTGCCGTTTGGAATGAACCAGACGCTCGGGTTGGCTCAACCATCATTCGTATCCTGCCGGGGACTTCGGTGGTCAGAACCCAACTGGGGAACTAGCGCAGTGACTATCAACGCCGGGCATGCGTGGAAGCTGAAGCTGAATTCCATCCGGGCCCTGGTCTGGCCGCGGTAATATTCCAAGGACCAATACCGGTGCGAT
This sequence comes from Xylariaceae sp. X802, assembly GCA_028637635.1. Taxonomy (NCBI): domain Eukaryota; kingdom Fungi; phylum Ascomycota; class Sordariomycetes; order Xylariales; family Xylariaceae; species Xylariaceae sp. X802. The sequence goes on along the minus strand of JAJFDH010000081.1, from coordinate 90,100 downwards.
GGTTCCACGCTAACCACCCCAAGCCTCTCGCTCGCCTGGATGTTGGTATTCAGTACGGACTGCGTACTTGATGCGTTACGTGATCTACCGTACGCACATCACATCTTGTGAGCCGCGACGTGTACTGTAGGTACTGTAATCAGCAGGTCCCTTGCTAAGACAAATTACCCTATCGTATATCGTATTGCATACACATTACCTACCCAGGAGAGTATGATGTACCAGGAGCTGGAGTGGAGCCGTTCCAGCTGGATAGACCGCTGATTCCTTCGAAAAACTCTTCGGGACTACTGTGTAGGCGTTTGGAGCTAAGCCCAAGCTGATGTTGAGAGCTCGGCTCAGGGTTTGAGGGGGAAATGAGAAGCAAAACACGACCCAAATTATATTACCGGGAGAAATCGTGAGCCTCACGCTGACCAACGGGATGCGACTAAAATGATCTGGGTACGCCCATCAAGCTGGCTGACCCGATACTCTGGTACACGCTAATGCATGCTCACTAAGACACATGAAGCCATGTCAGACATCTCGAAGGATTGAGGAATTCCTAGTACGTGTGGTCGTCCAGGGAGCCATGCTGTCCTGGTCATGCGGCGACGTTCTCGGTATCCCATGTCCTGTGCGATATCCAGAGGTGTCCGACTTGTCTGACGTGTCTCATGGGGTCGGCGCATATTGCGATTACACCAGAGACAGCATATGCGCTGGAGTTGCGCATTGCTGGGGCTGTCTCAGTCCATCGTTCATGAGTTGTGACACATGAGGTTGGCCTTCCGGGCTGACCAGGTACCCGGATAGGTACCTACCTACTAAGTAGTGTGCATGGACCCCTTAAATCCTCCTGGGGAACAGTTCCCAGAAACTTGGTCGTTGCCGGTTATTTTCCCTCTCGGTTTAATAATGTGGGGGGGCAGCGGATCGGCAGGGAAATTGCGTGCGTTAGACTTCTAGGCTGTTTCTCTCAGTTTCGGCGAGGCGGAGTTATCCTTCGGCCCTTTCGAACAGGGGGCTGAAAGTCCACCGTAATTCTGTCCGGCCACGGGATAGGCATCATAGCTTCTAAGATAAGCGGTTCTGTCTTACACAGGATTACCTACCTATTGCCTTATTAGCGGCTTGAGCACCTCCTGTCTACCTACCCCTATGCTGGCATGGGCTGAGGGCATTCTTTACGGCGTTGCCGGGACATGGCACGGGCTACCGGTCTTTTGGTACTCCCCGGGGGACAAGGTAAGATCATCATTCGCTGTATTGGTAGTTTCGGTCAAGGGACTGGCCAACGTGCCGTCGAGCGGTTGCGGCCCAAACTCTGACCCTCCAATCCCACCCTCTCCAATGGGTCTGTGGCGTGCCTGTCCGAAGAGCCGACTCAGCCAAGATTGGCCCGCTCGACTTCAATTCGCACCGATCTCGCGGCTATACCTTAACTTTAAAGGTTCCGGAATTTGCCTTTAAGCTAACTATGTCCTTGTTGAGACTGAGGTACGGATGGAAGCGGTTACTGCTGGGCCGTCGACAGGGGTTGGGATACAAACGTCTGTTTAGATTCCCAGATTCCGCATGAACTGGCTTGTCGGACCGCTGATGAATAGCGAGTAGGTAGGTGGCAGAGAACTCAAGGTAGTGTCGAGACAGTGTAGCGGTGAGATGAGGTAATGATGACCTAGCGACCGCTAGTTGCAAAAGAGGTATCCATTGCGGAATCCGATGTCTTCATCGCATTTGCCCTCTCGCCTGTTAGATAGCACATACCTACCTAGTCTGGGTACTTTTGTATAGCCGAACTATCTAGCATCTTACCGCGATGGGGGTACTATACCTAACCGGGTTGATTTGGCGTACGCCAGCCGCGTTTCTAGCGTTCCTAGATCTTCCTTGAAATCAACAGAATTGATGACGCTTAGTATAGGTAGTATCAGTTGCACACTAACATGCTGTCATGGTGGCCCACAAGCACGCCTGAGCAGGTTGTCTGCTGACAGCTACCTATCTACTAGTTAGATAGTAGCGAGACGGGAAAGCCCTTGGAAACTTCACACTGCATGGCGTTGCAGCATCCCCCGGCCAGGTATAGGTATCTTTTCATCCCCCATCTCGGCCGTGGCTGTATGCTCATTACACCAGAAACGGGGGGCGTTCCATTAGGACATGGCTCCCATTCGGCTGGTCCCAAGCCTATGGGTAGTGAAATTTCCCGTGTAATATACGAAAGGCGTTAGCTACCTAGCCGAACCATTGGCTTGGGATTTTCAAGCCCTGCTGTGATACGCCACCCGGGACACTGGCGTAAGTTAGCTCACAGTGTCGAGACCAACGCCTATAACACTTGAGAGCTGCTGCTTCATGAAGCCTCATTATCTGACAGAGCAACCCCAACCGTTACAATGCCCTCCGCTCTTGGAATCCCTGGCCAGGTATGCGCGTTAGCCGGCTGAACTGCGACCTGCAGCCAAGGGGGACGAGTGGACAGCAAGGGATGTGAATGTCTAGGTATTGTGTAAGATCTGAGAAATAGCAGCAGATCAGACTAGTTCTTTTAGGTAGCATGAACGTTGCTCCGGCTTTCGTGAGTGGTCCCTTGACCGTATTAGGCCGCGCGACAAGGCCATTACTACCCAACAACGCCAGCGCCCTGTGTATAAATCTTAGGCCGGGCCAGTTTACTACCGGCCAACCGTACACTCAGAGCGGGTTAACACGTAGGTAGTGGGATGTGGTGACTCCTCCCGGCTTGATCTTTACTTGGCCACTGTAACCATGTTTATTGCGCACAAGGGCATGGGGGATAGGTATGTTATCGTGGATTCTCGTGCATACCATAGAGAAGCTCGAAGCGATGGTTAGATTGAGAGCCATGTACTATAGGAGTTGAGAGAAGGTAGATATAGTGCCCGATCGGCATTGGTCATACCGGCATCGTGGGGTTCAAGGTCCTGCCTGCGTGTGGGTGACTACCATGCAGTGATTTTCTTGACCAGGTCATAATACCCATCAGCTCCACATAAGTCTAAAGTCGTAGCATATTCTAACTTGCAGATACCGTGCCAGTTATTGTTCAGGAAGAGTATAACAATAGGTAAGTGGTAATTTCGGAAGCCATCCTGGCGGCTCGCGGGCTGATATAATTAGGGTCCAGGTTTGGTAAGCCTATTAGATGACTGCAGAGAGCTCACAGAAGTTTCTGTGTGCGACAGTGACAGCCTCCACCATTCCTGGCCGGGCATAGCATTTTTTGGTCGGAAAAAATCATCTCGACATCGAAAATAAACGCATTTCCGCACAATATTGTTGTTTGACAACAAAAGAGAATTTGAAAATGGCAGAGTAATCATTCTCAGCTCGGACGGTTTGTTTGCCTGCTAACACGCCAGTAGCCAAGCGGATACCGTAGAACTCAGCGACGAGGTTCAAGAAACCTTTGTTTTTCATAACCGATTCTTCCAACGATCCGCTATCGACAATAGCACATATTTCGTTCCTGTCGACGAGGTGCGTCATACGTGTTTATCCTCTCAAGACGGTGCAGGAAAGCGCTGACACAAGACCCATCCAGGACGAGACGATTCGGCTGCGCATCCAGCATGGCGTCTTGACTATGTTGTTCGACAATAGATCCATCTTTCCGCCCATTACCGCGCCAAGACGAGTCCTCGACTGTGGATTTGGCACCGGAGAGGTAAGAAGTTATACCTATTGTCTCCGACGCCCCGATTTTGTTTCCAGGAAAGGGACATTGGCGAAAGCACTTTTGCCCGCTACTTCGCCGATAGTTAGGAATCCTCGTCCTCTCCGTTAACTTTTACCATAGTGGGCTCTCCATGTAGCCTGGGAGCACCCCAATTGCGAGGTACGTGAATTTAGGTCTCTTTATAAAAACCCTGGCGTCATCCCCAGAAATTGCTGCCTCGGTGTACAGTTGTTAGACAATTTAGATCGATAACCCCTTTCCTGTCACTCAGGGGCTTGTTTCTGGTTACCGTTGGGAAAGCTACCGATATAGGCAAATAGGGGTGCTGGTGACAGAGTGCTGGCTGTGCAAGGGAAGATAAAACCCGTTGTGGGCGTGGTGCCAAGGTGTCACCTCGGTAAACTGTCTGCTGATCGTGTTGTTTAGGTCCGAGGCATCGACATAGCACCACACTATCACAACCCCGAGGAAGGCTTGGAGAATGTGTATCTCGATATCGACGACCTCAATATGTCGTAAGGCTTATTGTTTCCGAGTGTAGAAGGGTCTGACATGGAGACCAGGTTCCAGTTTCCCTCAAATCATTTCGATATCATCAACAGTAGATTGATAGCAGGTGGCATCAATCGTGATCGGTGGCCTGAGTATCTTCGAGATATATATCGATGCCTTAGGCCCGGCGGCTGGGTCCAGATGGTGGAGGTTGATTTTAATGCGCAGTCGGATAATGGCGCCTTAGGGGATAGTAAGTCGCTCCGGTATAAACGTCCACAGGGCTTTCAGGTTAATAAACCGGGCAGATTCGGCGCTTCGACAGTGGTCACGATCGTATTTATACGCTATGGAGCAATGCAAGAACCCAAGGGCGCCACGGCAGCTTGGGGGTTGGCTTAGGAATGCCGGATTCACAGACGTTGACGAGCGAATGATCCAACTACCGATGTGTGCCTGGTCAACCAGTAAGAAACTCAAGCATTGAGTGTTGAAGTCCGTTGTTGACAAGAGTGGCCACGGCAGATCAAAGGGATTATAATATTGGTGCCGCAAACCAAGAGAATGTTAGAATGTTGTTGTCTTCCGTGGCGTTATACCCCTTTATTCGCCAAATCGGGTAAGTCCTAGTGGACAGCATGTCGAGCGGATCTAGGAGCGAATCTGACAGGAATCGCAGGATGTCAATTACCGAATTTCATGTTTTGGTGGCGAAAGCAAGGGCAGAAGCCGCCGATCCAGCAGTCAAGGTAACCCGCCAGATTTCCCTATTGCACAATCTCATCTTGTGGGTGACTGGGCTGGGCTGACAAGTCACGATGGTTTGTTTAGCCATATTTCCCATTGTGAGTACTGGCCCTTCTGAAAATCGGACCACGATAGCGGTGTAACGAATCTAATGACTCAAATGAAGGTATGTTTGTGTGGGTAAAAAACCCCGTCGGTAGTCCGGACCGGAAAACATAGCGTTTTGGGACTTGGATAGGTTGCCTTGAAGGGAGGGATGTCCATCATACCGAACCCCGGCTGCTTGGAATGGGAAAGCAGATCTTTGAACCTCGAGCACGGACAATACAATGGAAACGCTCTGGCGTTGATGTGGATTTTCCCAAGCGAAGCAGTTGTGCATGCACTCGGCTGCAGAAGTGGGCATCTTACGTGGCGCGCGGACGGGGCACCGGTAGTGAGCAACGGCAGCTCGATACCACGATGCCAGTGAAAGCAAGGTCCAAGGTCCAGGGAGCGTTGCAACGATCGAGAATACTATGAGGCAGACGCGTCACCTTTGGGAAGACATGGAGAAGGCTGCCACGGAAAATGGATCAGGGAAACGGGCTCAGGAAGAGAAACAAGTGGCGAAAATGAGGTCGGTTTAAGGTTTTTCGCCAGGCTTTAATTAACAGTCCCAAGGAGACGGTAACGAATCAGAGGCACCGATCGTGCTCGAGCTCCTCCCGCAATGTGACCATTCATAAGACCCGTGCCACCAATGTCGGCTTGCTGGTTGCAACTTGGCAGCTCCTGGGGATGGGCCGGTTGTGGCAGCGGCGCTATCACGGACGATCTGCCCGTGCCCAGCCTTGCCCTTCCCTTTCTTTGCTGCTGCTCCTTCTTCGCTACTACCGTACCTGACATACCTCCCACTACATGCACGGCAGGCGCTACAGGTACCGCCAAGGTTCTGCTGCCATCTGCTGCTGCCTCGCGCTGCGCATTACGGTATAGAAAGGTACTTCCTGCTACATTGTACTCTGCGTATTATTATCTGTGGAAAGCCGTGTAACGTGTTGGCAGCATTGCTCGGCCACCGTGCCTCTCAAACGGGTCAATAGGGGCAGCGCCCCCTTGTAAACAGGTGGAGTGGCCGGGCAAGTTGGTAGGCCGACCCAACGGGCAGAAACGTTAACCCTACAAACCGCCGAGACCGCCCGAGATGACCCGAGACGGCCCAACATGACGCAATGCTATGTACCGACGTAGTTGACTTCCATCCCGTGCAGCAATCTGCGATTTGGTGCAGGTGGCTGGTAGATTGATCTCAGTGGATTCCTCGAGGCAGGTGCCGGTAGGTAGAAAAGAAGCTCAAATTGGTTCAACCAAGCCTTATGCCAAGGCGATTGAGCTACATAAGCAGGTGGGTGTGCCCATTTCGGAAGTGCCGCCGATCCGTAGTGCGCAGTTAGTTACCTAAAGTACCAGTATTCACCCGCTGCTCGGTAGTTACAGTATTTGTCGGGCATCGCTTCACAACTTTGTGATAGCCAGTACGGACGTACCGGTACCTAGGTACCTACACTAATACATAGGTAGAAGGCCGACCAATAGCATACGCTCGTCGCTAAGTGTGTAATTTACACTACACTAAACACGCTAATGTGTAGGGCCGCCAACCTTGGTCGGCCATTCCACCTAGCCACGCGCCAGAAGTGTCGTGGGTATTCGCCAAAAACCACTAATGGCCGAGCATGGCTCTGGCCCACCTATTAATACAGTACTACCAATACATTAAAGGTTTGCCAACTTACCACTTTGGGATGTTCCCTAGACTCTTATCATTGGCCAATTACATGACGAGAGCTTCGATCTTTCATCAGGACTCGCCAAGGCTCGATTCCCCAGCTTGAAATATAGAAAAGCCTCACATATACGGGAATATCACCAACAAGTCATTCCGGAGCCCGAGAATATCCTCCACAGCCAGGTCATCATGTCCCTCCGACCCGGTATCCGCACAGCAACAAACCTGCTGCCGTTTCGGTCAGCCAGGCAGCCTCGCACACCAGCGCTAGCATTTGCACGCACCTACAGCGACGTACCAGCACCGCCTCTACTGCAAAAGATCAAAGCAGACCTGAAGGCGGCTATGCGCGCGAAGGACGCGGCGCGACTATCCGTCGTGCGTGCCGTGTTAGCATCGACATTAAACGCATCCAAGACCTCGTCGCCCATCACCACCGACGTTGCCTTGGTAGCCATGCTCCGCAAGCAGGCGCGCGCGTGTGCCGAAGCCCAAGCCGAGTTTGAAACCGCCGGCCGCAACGACCTGGTAGAAAAGGAAGCCGCGCAAATTGCTATTCTGGAAGAGTACATGGCCGGTAGCGGCATAGAGGAGCTAGGAGAAGACCGCCTCCGGGCCATTGTCCAGGATACTGCGGCCAGCCTGGGCGAGAAGCCAAGGCTTGGTGAGGTGATGACGGCTCTTCTTGCGCCCGGCGGGCCGTTAAGCGGTAAAAGTTTTGACAAGGCAGGACTTGCTCACATTGTTAAGGAGACCGTGACCGCGTAGGGGGGTGCCTCCTGATAAGACGTGGTGGGGGATTGCGGACTGCGGATGCAGAGACAACGCCGAGCGGCCTCTGCCGGATGTGCTGACTTGAGCCTACTGCGCTGTGGCTATTAGCTGATTGCGGCCTGGGAGCGAGAGCAAAGAGGACGACGATGGCACAGCGCCCCTTTCCCAGCAGGTTATGAACCGAGGGCATTACTTGAGACAATTCCCACGCAATAGACACCTGTTACAAGGACGATGTCATCTGTATACGTCTAAGTATCTACTACAAAGGGAACCGCCAATTGACGACGCAATATGGGGAAAGGTGTTGCATCTCAGAGCGTCCCTGGAAATAAACAAGCCGGGCTGTACCCTACACAGCAGGCCTAAATATATGATCACCACTCTGACAAACTGCGCTTCTACTTCTTTGGATATTGCTGTGGTTGATAATAGACCAAACGTGTGTCTAATATTGCAAAAATGGCTATAAGTGGCCCCTGGCAGCTGATATATGCAGACAGCGCCAAAATTCAATGCGGGAGCGTGGGAGACAAGGGATTACAGACCACATAATAGGGTCAAATTCCATCAAGTAAGGATATACAGACATCAAGGTATCATATCATGCCCCAACCGACACGTTTCAACGCATCCTCGTAACCCACTCAAATATAAATACATCCCGTATTTTAAAAGACTTTAACAAAGTGAATCGCGTTCATCTCAGGACGCAATGTCCTCCTCAGGCCGTAATCCAGCATACTCAGTTCCTTGGTTCGCTGTAGCTAATCTAGCACATAAACTCAACAACACCACCGTCTCTGTTGCCGCGTAATGGTTGAGAGCATCCAACAGGATTTGTAAATGCCGACTGAAGTTGGTCTCCCACTTCTTGATAATCTCAAACAAGTTGCTAATCCGACCCTCCTCGTCTTGAAGCTGGCTATTCCCAGTGTTGTCGGCGGAAGATTTCTGCTTCGCGGTTTGGAATCGCGCCCACTGTTTGTCCGACATATTAGGCGGCTTGATGGGACCAACGAGGTCCGGATCACCTTTCTCTAGTTCCCGAGATAGCCAATTGGCGTATGCGGCGAACACTGTGCAAGTTTGCATCAGTTTCGAGTGAATCTATTGGCAATTAGCTGGCAGCAAACAAGTAGGAAACTCGCGGAAGCATACTCTTATCAACTTGCCGTTGGTTAACATGCAACCCTTGAGGCAAGTATCTAGGAAATCCACATGATCTTGCATGAGCTCATCAACAGTTCGATCTGGCTTTCCAGAACCATCCAAGCTGCCGTCCTTAGCTTTCAATCTCGACATAAGAGATTGCCAATTCGGCTCAATGACTTCGAGAGTGCAGAAGTATAGTAGTTGTTGCACGAACACAACCATCCGTGCCCTTAACGTCCACACCCGCCTCTTCCAAATCTCTAGTTTCCTGACCGAAGACTTATGACTCCACACGATGCTAGAATTGTGTGTTTGCCAGGTTGTGGATAATTGAGACTCGAGAAATTTCAATGATAATAAATAGCGGAAAAGCGCCTGGTATCGCCACACTGTTTTCCGACTTATGACAAGAGACACGGGAAATGGCACCTGGTAGTCTAATTGTAATGACGTAAAACCAACTGCGTTCTTATCATTTTCAACAGGCTGATTGCTCACGGGTTGCAGTGACTCTCCTTGCTCGATACCAGTGATGTTTACAACTCTCTGTAGCATCTTGATCAGACTAACTTCATTCATTTCGACGTGGACGTTCTCCCGGAATGGGTCCAGAGAAACTATACTCCCTGGCTGGTGAAGGACCAGATCGAGGAGCGACTGGAGCTTGGCGGTATTGACAGATTTAAGTGGTTTGCGCAGCTCCGACGCGCTCAATTCCATGAAGTAGGTAAAGTAGTCGGACGGGTCAAGGAAGAAATAGTGTTTTAGCGACCGTAGCCTTGCCGGAAGTGCGTGGGTAGTCAATAGCAGTTTCATGAGCGATTCGTTCGCATATGCGTAAGCATTATTGACATTGTCTAGGAACCGGGGGTCATCAAATGACGTGGGCACGTCTTGAGTCACCTTGCTGATATCAACTCCGCCGCACTCGCGCACGACATTGAGATATTTGCCCGCAAGTAGGACCTTATCTTTGACAGCCTGGAGCTGAGGCGGAATATTTTGTTTTTGTATCATGTATCGCCTTTCCCAGTAGTCGTCTGTGTAGTCCTGTTCTAACATGTCCCGTCGTATGCTTTTTTGCTCCTTAATCAAAAATTCTGAGTGTGGATCTTTGATCTCACCATGGTGAAGCCATTGATTAAGCATGGCCATGTAAGGCCGACTTGCATCTCGTAAGAGAGACGTGAGCAATGACTTGGCAGCTGGATCCCCGGCCATGGATTCCAACCTTTTCGTTATTAAGTCAATGACTACACCACCCTTGCAAATCTTCTTTCCAGTCATATTGCCCGGCACAAGCTCGCCCCCTCTCTTTAAATTTTCTATGATATCGTCGAAATCTTCCACCTCCGATTCTTCTTCACTCTCGTCGTCCAGGAGAGCGTTTCTCTTCAAAAGGTCCGAGGCCAAGACATAAAGTTGAGACATCATCTGACCGGCGGGAATTGTGTGAACGTGAAGAAGGTGTAAAGTAAAAGTGTCATTCGTCAGATATTGAGTCTCCAGCTGGGCGACCATGACCAGATAATCCTGCAAAAGCTTCCTTATTGCGGCACAGAGGGCGTGATTGACGACACCGAATTCCTCCCGACTTTGTACATTGACGAACATTTCGAGAGCGGAATGATGAGTCGCCATTTGAAGCATAGACATTGTCAGATCTTGTAAACTCGGATCCAGGCCCGGCAAAACCTTGAAGGTTGGTCCCTGGAGCCGATCTCTTTCATCGCTGGGGTTATACCCATAGGCGTAGCGAATATATTGCCCTTCATAACCCATGAACACGTAGAGTAAGTCCTCTATCATAGCCGCTTCTTGTGCCTCTAGAGATAGACTGTGAAGAGGCTGAGGCTGCTGGGAGGATGGGGCCTCCGAAGCCAGCGGTGGGATCGACACACGAATCGCAAGGGGCGCCGTTGAGTGCGGTACGAGGGTCGCCACGGGGTCCCAGGTTGCTACAAAAAGCGACTTCAGTTAGCCAGTTCAGTTGCGCACAGAACATGCTATGGCCTCACTTGGCAATGGTTCCGACTTCAGCTCCCTGGGCTTCGCTTCGGACTGTCGTGACTTGGGAACCTCCTTCGGCCTCCGTCTATCCCATTCTGCCTGAGCTGCTGCGTCTTTGGGGCGTTTATCCGGGCTCCTTGCCCGACCAACTATCCTTTCCCTCGTCGCCACGGTCAATCTCTCGGTCCTCCGCTCTTCACCTGTCCGACCAGCGGGCCGAGGGTTTCCCGATGCAGATCGCTTATGGGATGGGTTGGTAAATCCGGGCTGAGAGGAGCGTCCACTTCGTGAATCGGATGGGGCAGCACCCGAGAAGGTGGTGGAGGCGGTGGCAGTACGTGGTCTCTGATTGCCATCACTGTCGGTGGTGCCATTGGCGCGTCTATCTGCATAGCCGGAGAGTCTTGAAGACATAGTGGCAATGGCAGAACAACGGCAACATCTGGCTTGTCGCGTTTTGGAACGTCATGCGTAGCCGTAGCTATACTAAAGCGTGAATGTTCGTACACGCAGCATATCCAGTAGGAGGTATCTTCCAGACATGGCATTCGATAAGTGAATGTCGATAACGCGATAACGTGTCGCGTAACCGTACCTAAAAAGATGAGGGGCCCCAGCCGGTCACGATCGGATAGGTAGAGGTACAGTGGTAATTAAGTGGTACCTACCTGGTACCTAAGCGTTATGCTTACGGCAGTCACGTCAGGGGTTGAATCGCTATAAGTCTGGTGGGCCCAGGGACTATGCCGCTGTAGTTACAGTAGCAGAAGAGGAAATGGCGACCGTATTCGGAGGTAAATACCGTAAATAACCGATAATCGCACTGTGCTATACTGTGTAGCCGCCAAGGCCTGGGGGGCTGTTAGGTCTCGGGGGCATTCTGTTGTCGCCAACTTCTGTGGAGGTACCTTTCATGTACCTTAAACAGACTCTATATAGGTGCACTCTCCAATAGTCAGACATGTACCTCTTAGGTACATGAGTAGCTGGACGGGCTCAGCGGGTGACCTCAAGCCGGCCCTGGAGTCGAGCTTCGTAAACGCCGTAGTAGCCTTGAGCTTCACTGATAGCTCCATCTCCGTAACCTCATACCAACCCAACCCGAACATTTCATTGACACTCTTTCTTCCGTTCAGTTCGTATCTTCCTCCTTCTCCTCATTCTTCTTCTATCTGCGGAACCAACAGCTCATCTTTCGAACCCAATCCCTCCCAATATCCCTAGAAGACCGTCAAGATGTTTATGGCAAGATCTGAATACGGTAAGCAGTTCCGCAGCCTCCCATCACGATCACATCTGATTCCATGTCGGCGTTTTGACTTTTCAAATTTGTTGACATGGGGGTGAACAAACAGATCGTGGTATCAAGTACGTGCGAATCCTTCTCCCCACCAAGCGCCCGCCAACAATACCTCTTACTAACCATCCCACCCGCATGCAGCACCTTCTCGCCCGAAGGTCGTTTGTTCCAGGTCGAATACTCCCTAGAGGCAATCAAGCTGGGCTCCACTGCGATCGGGGTGGCAACATCAGAGGGTGTAGTGCTGGGCGTAGAAAAGCGTGTAACGTCGACACTGCTGGAGACGTCGTCAGTCGAGAAGATCGTTGAGATCGATCGGCATATTGGGTGCGCCATGTCGGGGCTCCAGGCGGATGCACGCAGTATGGTCGAACACGCGCGCGTTGAGTGCCAGTCACATGCCTTCAACTACAATGAAAACCTACGAGTAGAGAGCTGCACCCAAGCTATCTGCGATCTTGCCCTACGCTTTGGCGAGAGCGCTGATGGCGAGGAAAGCATTATGAGCCGCCCTTTTGGTGTCGCCCTGCTCATCGCCGGCTATGACGAGGATGGCCCCCAGCTATACCACGCCGAGCCCAGCGGTACCTTTTATCGCTACGACGCTAAGGCTATTGGATCGGGAAGCGAAGGCGCCCAGGCCGAACTCCAGAACGAGTACCATAAGGCAAGTGCCCCAGTATCGAGATTTGATTATTGTATAGTTGCATTATTTGACGTATGATCCGGTCGACTCACATCTATGTACAGTCTCTCACGGTCGCAGACGCCGAGCTGCTCGTTCTCAAGACATTGAAGCAAGTGATGGAGGAGAAGCTAGATGCCAAGAACGTGCAACTAGCAAGTGTCACTAAAGAGAAGGGTTTTAGAATATACAGCGATGAGGAGATGGCTGTAGTTGTTGAGCGGCTGCCCGCAAATTAATGAGCAAGGAACAGCGAATTCTAGGTCGGTCCGAGATTAAGAGGAACATGCCAGGTCAATAGACGCAGGACAAAACATGACACTCTTCTTGTTTGCTTGCCCGTGAATATGCGAAGCCGCCATGGCAACTGCTTCGGAATCATCTGATGATCGTTATTCACACGAATCATGTTATCACTAGTCTAATTTTGCATTGGAATCTGCACCTCGACGACCTTTACCAGGGCATATCGATGCCACCCCTTATCTTTTAAGCCAAATACCGAAATGTTCCCGGCTACCATTTTCTAGTCCATGCCTGATCCAGCCTCATCTACTCTGAAGTCCGAGGGGGAAATAAGAAAGGGGGGAAATGTTACGGTTGGGGGCAGTGGCCAAGAGAGAAAAATGCCCCTTTCTTCTAGTCCAAGGATTGGGTGTCCCTATATAGATAACAAATATCCTATGCCGCCGCCTCCGTCACTTATCTCGTTCGTCAGAGTCTAGATCCAACTTCTCGAGATCCTGTTCAACCGTAAGCAAGCCCATAGCATAAAACGCCTTCTCGCCCTTAGCAAGAACGATCTTTTTGCCATCGGTGCCTGTGCCGCTCCCTCCTCCAGCCGCGGCTGCAGCCGCTGCCGCGCCGTCCTCCTCCAAGATACGTCGGTCAAGCCGCCGCGGGTTGCCCCAGACCCAGGCCATGCCGGGCGGCGATACGTCCGACGGACGCGCTGCCTGGCGCTTTCTGGCCTCGCGCCGTTCCCGCACTTCTCTCGCACTCTCCTCGTCTTCGGGGTCTGGCGGTTGCCTGTACGGCGGCCCTCTTCCTAATTGGGCCGCCTTTGTCCATGCCGACTCGCAGCCGTCAGCGATTTGATGTGCGGATTGCCATCCGGTCAACCGAGCGATGTCGCGCAGACGCCGGATCAGCCAGTGTCTTTGTGCCTCGTCTTGGAACTGTGCAAGTAGACGTGATTAGCGGAAAAAAAGAAAAAAAAAAGCACAGACGGGGTATACACTCTTCGGAATCCAGGAAATCGTAGGAAGAGCCCATCGTCAATGTGGAAGCAAATGGCGAGGTGAGCAAGAATTATGGAAGATCAGCTTACCTGTACGCCGGCCACAAATAGCGGGAAAGCCGACTCTATCAATGCAGCGCCCATCAGTGTGCTGACAACTTTAAGGCGCGTGATGTTTTCCTCAAGCCCTGCGGCGATCTGGCCGATTTTCAGTGCCCATGGCATGGTGGTTTGGGCAGACATGCCGGCGGCGAGCATGGCCACGGGCGGCATCTTAGGGTGGGCTCGGTGAAGAACGATGAGACCCATGAAGAAGTTCAACCATACGCCAGCGACTGAATATGTCCGGTAGTGGGCGGTAGGGCCATACGGCGTCGACTGCATCGGATAGATGTCGGGTCCTAGCGGTGCAAAGTCCGGGCCGAAGTGTTTTTCGATCTCATGAAAGGCCGCAAGGATCTGCTCCCACTCCCGAAGCGCCTCGACAGTTCTAGTATCGAGATCGCTGTCGGTGCGATACTGAGGAGCGGCGTTCGGCGGTGAAGAGGAATCTTCCCGCGGAGGACTAAATCCCATCGGCAGGGTTACTTTATCCGAAGCTGGCATCATGCCCGTGAACATACCAGGGGGTGGCCATACACTGCCGGATCCGCTTCGTTGAAGCGCCTCCCGTTTTCGCGCAAGATCACGAGATACGAAGTTAGCCAAGCGACCTAGTAGAAGTATCAAATAATCGTAGCTCCCGTATCTACGCCTTGTCAGTCTCATGTGGCTCGAATTAATCATGACTTACGAGACTTACATAGCATCGAGTCTCCCAATCGGTGCCCTCGGCGGACACTGCATCCAAGTATGGTATTGGAGGCTAACTTTCTTTTAGCTTTCGTACCTCGAATAAGACAGTCGAGTACTTACAACGGACGGGTTCCACCCAATATACTCTGGTAGACGTCCATTTTACAGTACCACCAGAACAAATCGCTGAGCTGCTCATACCTTTCCATATCCTTTTCCGTATAGATGTATTTCGGCCTCGGGTGTGAGCTCATGTCTTCTGGGAGCATGCCGAGATCATCATAGGAAACATCAGACCCCATGATAGTGCTCAATAGTGATACATCCATCAGGTCCCAGTCCCTATATAAAAAGCCAGAGTCGTCTGTTGAATGATAGTCCCCTGGCATTTGAAATTGAGAGTGCTCCATATCCTCGTGCCTTTTCTGCATCTTGATCGCCATAATAGCCCGGGTCATCGCGGAGAGCGGTATCTCCTTGATAATCCAACGGGCTCCTAATAGATGCCTACACCATTTGTCATGATCCGAATTCCAGACTTCGTAGAATGCTAGAATCAAAGTTGCTGCTAAATTTGCTGTTTGGGTACGCCTTGCAGGACGACTGACATTCTTTGCAATTCTCCTTATAGCTAGATGATAGTGTTTAAGAGAGGCGGTTGGTGGGACTTTCTGAAGTTTGGCGATCTGTAGGCTGCCAAGTGCAAGCATAGCCTGCAAGAGTGCTGGGTGACTAAATGACATGATAGGAAACCCATCTAGAGTGGATTAGTATGCAACTCCAAGTATGAGCGTCGTTTCATGCTTACAGGCCCATTCGTGTTGTTTCGATTTTGTCGCCTGGCCAAACATATTGGACGGATCAAGTGGATATCTTTCATACAGTGACATGCTTGGTCCTGTGACGTTGACAAAATGCCAGAAGACAGCGGCGATATGTTTGTCCGTCAGGGGGGAATTAATGGGCGAAGGATCGTAAGTGGCGAGTACGGTCTCGGCCCCAATAGTTGAGAACGTTCTCGTGTGGGTGCCAAACATATGATATTCATGAGCAAACCTTTGTGACGTGATTGCTCCTGATCCATTAAAACCCGAATCTAGTTGTGCCGACGAGTATTCGTCGTCCGATTCGCCCATGGAAGCATCGTCATCATTAAACTCATATTCCCAGCTTTCGTGCTCCCCTTCAGTACTCCGATGCGTCTGTCCGGTGCTCACAGAAGCTTGACCCTCCTCGGGCTGTCTACGAGGTTGTGGTGATATGACAATTGGTGCCTTCGAGCTTCCATCTTGTGCGGTGAGAGGTGGATATTGGCTGCTATCTCTAGCCAAATTTTGCCGCCATTGTCCTTGAGAAAAAGCATCAACGGTTGTTGGAGGGAAGAAGGTGAATTTAGACGGCTGGGGTTGTGGCAAAAATTGACTTGGGCCCAAGCTTGCAGGCGGCTGCGGTGGAACAGGCCCGGCATGACCAGGGTGAAAATGGCTGAATTGATGCGTAATGCGTTGGTGGTAACTAATGGTGGGTGGTTTTGGAGCAATAATCTGAAGGGATTGAGAAGAAGAAGAAGAAGATCTTTGTTGAGCAGCTGACAGTTGTTGTTCCCTTACCAAGGCTTGAGGCGAAGGCGCCGGGTATTGTATTGGCCCATAAGGAGCTCCAGCGAATGTCCCAAGGGGATCTTTGAAGATGACGCGTTGATTGTAGCCTTCACATTGGCGCTTAGATTTCAAGCAGTTGTTGCAGGTTGGCTTTCCCTCATCACACTTGATGCGCCGCTTCCTACAGGCTAGAATCCTCTCAGTACAGCATCCTTACGCGGATCGGTCAGGACAATTAACATACTAAGGCAACCCGTCTTGGTTCGTTTCCGCACGGGTGCTCTCTTTTGGCCAGTATCCTCATCGTCGTTCCCGTCTGGTGATGGAGATCGTTGCAGCTGAGATTTGGCGGATGGGTCGTTTAATACCAGGCTTAAAGGTTCCATGCTTAAGAATGCCACTTGATTACTTTCAATAGCTTGTCATCATATACCATGAGGTATTTTCCTCGTAAATCTCATTGCTAAGTCGATGAGATGGAGTATTGCTTCTTTGCCGATAGTACGTGGGTAACACGCCCGGCAATTGGTGGGCGTATCGAGGAGAGGGTAACAATCCGGGGGCCTGTCAGCAATCAAAGTCCTTTCCTAATTGGCGTTACAGACCGTGTTCGGAATTGTAGATTCGGCAAGTAGGAACCCTCGAAATTGGGCACTCGAAACCAGAGATAGGCAGGATCAGCGCGAGCTACCAAGACCAGATCACGACGTGTATGCTGGCCCTCAGCGGTGAGACCCGAACAAGGCCGCGCCTGTGCGTAGAATCACGCGACTCGGAAACTTAGCCGTGCGACCAGACCAAGGCTAGGTATGCTTGTCGGCGGACAACAAAGATTGTCAGACTGTTTTCGTGAATGGCAGGACAAGAGATGTGAGGCTGCTCAGTAATGTGGTCAGCACGCTGGCCCTTGCAAGGGTTTGGCGAATAAGGTACTTCGTAAGTAGAAATGACTCCAATTGCCCCAACAACGCTAAGTATGCATCCAGTAATTTGGCAATATAGGAAATGGCGGGGTAAAAAAGGTATGAAGTGAGATCTGTAAGACGGGAATCACAGACGATCCGATCAGCCACTAGGTAATATAGGTACCGGATTGATCGCCGTGTATACACTTAGACAGTGTAGGGAAAACCAAGTTCTAACCGAATCATTTACTGGCGTATCTACCTGGAGACTTCGATCTAGGTTTCGACCGTGAGGATTTCGGGAGAGCAGAGGGAACGGACTGGACTCCCTGGTTTAATCAATTGATGCCGCAACCCTTCCCGACCCGTCTTCTTCTTTTGCAGGACCTGTGTCGTCCTAACGCTTAGTAGCTATCATGAGTTCGATTTCTTCCAAACTTGCATAGCAACTGCCCAGCCTAGCGACGAGGTATCTCGGAAAGTCGCAGAAGCTAAACAGGGTAGAAACGAGAGAAAAGTCCCGTGTTAATTCGAATGGAAAACGATGGCAACAAGCGCCAAAAAGTCGGAGGTCAGTGGGCAAAGCTCCTACTCGAGAACACGCAGCTTGAGCTCCTGAACCATGAATCTTTACCAGATCGAGAACTCGCTGGTAGCATATACGAACCCAACCCACGAAGATGCCGCGGGACTTGACCTCTAGTGGGATTTGAATGTGGCGATTTTGAGGTGAAGTACTGCGTAGGGTTAAAGGCAATGAGCAACGATACTACAATAAAGTTGTGCTGCCGCTGGTGGCTATTAGACGGGTTAGGCTTGAAAGGATTGTGAGAAACGCTATAATCCGGGAACACGACGGCTGGCCCAGCTTCTTATCCCAAGTCGCAGTAGACCGAAAACCTACCTAGGCTCCGCCAGCCATTAAATTTGGCACCATTCAAATGATAGCTGACCGTACTCAGCAACGGTCCGAAAGACCCTGTTTGACAGAGAAGCAGTGATCTTATTCCCGCAGTATCGATGAGTCGTCGTCATACACAAACTGGCCCTCATCGATAGGATGCGTGAAGTGGCTATTTCAGGCGTGCAGGCCTGAAAGAAACTTGGAGCTTTTCCAGCTTGGTACGTCACACAACCTGGCGAATATATATCACTACCGTACCTATTGGCAAATCAACAGTCATTGCTGAACACCCCGCCATGTTCAAGGTGCCTAATACTTGGTAAAGCTGCCTGTGACTTGACCTGTATTAAGTCAGCCATGTTTAACACCAAGAAGCCGCCGTATCGACATTCCCCTTATTACCAAGACAAATCAGCGCACTTCGGGGATTTGTCAGTGTCCCAGGCGGGTTCCCAGAGAAGAGGTGGCTCGGCACAATGCGTCAACGAAGAGGCTTGTTGCCGCTGGAGATTCTGGAAGCACCCTTATGAATCCCATCCTGCATTTATTCGCATATCCAGATCCCACCAGCCACAGCACAAAGACATCATATTTTACTATGATTCCGGTATGGTTAGCAGCGAGCGTCCTACGTTGACGCCAACTTGAAAGAGGAAGCGCCGGCCAAAGTGCCAAAGCATCAAGGGTCAAATCACCCGTTGTGCTACTTTCTAGCGTCCGGGGCAATGTATCCAGTGCCGTAGCCGGCCGTATCACAGGTGGCGGCATAGGTGGCGTAGGTATCTCTAACAGAGAGATGTGTCCGTGCCTGTGTTCCATTCTATCAGCGCAGCTTCATGTGGCAACTGAAACAGGACCAGGACCTATGGTTGATAAGTACCAGGCAGGGCGGGCGGTTTCCCCTTGGTCGTCAGTGATGGTGCTATGCGTACCGTCCAGAAGGACCGAAAGCTACAGTCTTTCGCATTGAGATTTTGAATAGTTGACAGATCGGGACTGACAGATCAGGGCCATCATCATCATCATGCTGTGTATACGCGTAGCGCAGGTTCACTCGATTCACGACAAACCGTTGTGATCAACAGGCGTTGAGGGTAAATGAGTACAGCAGCTTGATTGAGTACTGTAGGACCTTTTCGTCTCAATTTTCAAATAGGTAAAAAGAGGCATGTTTGGCACCGTTAAGGAGGCAGGATTGCGGAATGCTCGCCCAGCTGGAGCCTGGAGGACACATCCATGGATACGGAGTACGTACGAAGTACCTGTAGGCTGTCAGCAGTAGGTAGACCAAGAAGTCGCTGATAGCTTAAAACACCAATATCTGAATATTACTCGATAACAGCAACAGTACCTCGCTATAGTGTACTGGCGCTGATGGTGTAGATAATATGTACTAACAGAGGCAGCATAAATTGGGCGGCGCGGCTAGTAACCAATGAGAGGTCGCCATTCTTCTGTCGCAAACCTTCGTCTTCGTACCCGTGGACAGACTACAGTGGGGTTACCTTTTGGGTAGGCACCTCGGTGATAAAGAAAATTTCAACTACTCATCTCAATACCTACCTAGGTTAATAAGTACATCCGTACGCAGTACCTACAGCACAGCCGGCTTCACAGCATCATCTTCCAACACTACTCGAATGTATTGAACCGGGATATAGAACAGAGACGCTCTTCTGTTGCCTTTTTGCCCAATTTGATTTCCATCCCTCTGTCCCTCGAAAATCCCTGCCATGTTTGCAGTCCCTGGCTGGGCAGTCTCAACGGAGGGCCCCAAAGCAGAGACTGCCGTGAAGGCGATCCAGGGCCCCAAAGAGCCCAACGCCTTAGGAAAGCGGAAGAGACAGTCTGCGCCAGCCAATGTGACCGCAAACAACGTGGCGGATCTATGGGAACAAGTCATCGAGGGCAAGCAAAGCAAGAAATCCAAACCCGATCAGGATGACTCCACGGGAAATTCTAACAATAAGAAGTCGGTGCCGCATGGTGCCCCACGGCTTACTTTAAAGGAAAAAAAGAAACTGAAAAAACAAAAAGAGAAAGAGGAAAGTGAGAAAATCGAGCTTGTAGACAACAATGAGCTTCTGAGTAGCGGAACATCCAATGAAGCGAAAGGGGAGCGTGGAAGAAACAAGTCGTCAAAAGGTCACGGAGATGGCCAGGACGATGGATCTCTGGTCAAGGCGCCTCGGGCTTCCGTTACACCCAAGCTTACTCCCATGCAGGCTGCGATGAGAGAGAAGCTTGTATCTGCTCGGTTCCGCCATCTCAATGAGACTCTCTATACAAAACCATCTGCCGAGGCATTTCAGCTATTCCAGGACTCACCAGAGATGTTTCAAGAATACCATGAGGGGTTCCGTCGTCAGGTCAATGTGTGGCCCGAAAATCCAGTAGATGACTATATCGAAGAAATTAAGCAACGGGGCCGGCAAAAACATCCGCAAAAGTCTAGACCTACCGAGGTTAATCCTACTGCTGTGCCCGGTATTTACCCGCTCGTGCGGACGAATGGTGTATGCACCATTGCAGATCTTGGTTGTGGCGATGCCAAGCTTGCTACCATGCTGCAGTCTGAACAGAAAAGACTAAATCTCAACATCCTAAGCTACGACTTGCAAAGTCCGAGCACACTTGTCACTAGAGCTGACATCGCCAATCTACCTCTCGCCGACGGCAGCGTTGATGTGGCTATATTCTGCCTAGCGCTTATGGGTACGAACTGGCTTGATTTTATTGAGGAGGCTTACAGAATATTGCATTGGAAAGGGGAACTTTGGGTTGCCGAGATCAAGAGCCGGTTTGGTCACGTTCGCAATAAGACGAAAAACGCGCCGGTGAGCCACAGTGTGGGGAACCGGAAGAAGAGTCAAGAAAGACAGAAGGCAAATGGTAAGGGCAAAGGTGCAGTGCCTGAGGAGAATCACAATGCAGATCTCGCTGTCGAGGTCGACGGTGGTGAAGATAGACGCCAGGAGACAGATGTCACGGCATTTACGGAAGCGCTGCGACGAAGGGGTTTCGTTTTACATGGCGACGAGAAAACAGCAATTGATATGAAAAACAAGATGTTTGTCAAAATGCGTTTCATCAAGGCTAGCCAACCGTCCGTTGGAAAGGGAGTGGAGGAAGCGAGAGACTCTGGACGAGGAGGGAAGAAAAAAGGAGGCATCAAGTTCATCGATACACAAGAACAGGATGAAGTTGACGAAGGCGGGATTCTCAAGCCCTCAGTTTACAAGGTACGTTAGCTTACTCTTTGAACTGCACGATGATCTCGGTTTGCACCAGTCGTTCGTCGACAAGCAACCAAAAGCTCTTGCAGCTCCTACCCAGAAACTCTCAAGGCTTTGTATGGTGAAGAATAATACCAGACATATCCTGCTCTCATTTGAAGGTGCTATCCCGACCAGAAGCTCTCTATTTATTAGTTATAGGCTATAGCCGTATCAATGTACGTCCGTACACAGGACACAATATAGGGGCGGCAAGGGGCCCGTCGGGACCGTGGTACCGAGTGTGCGTGACCGGTTGTCCACGACTAGGTGTATTCCAGTATCTCTTTGACTGCCCGAAGACACTAACTCGCTCACTTGCTTTACATTATCACCTCGTCAGTTACCAAGTTGGTGTCCTCGGGCAGCCAAGAAGATAGGTAGGTAAGTACCGTATCCGGCATCAGGTACCCAGGAACTTATGGATTCCGCACCTACACTTTGCTTACGTACCTATCTACTGTAGGCACTTAGGTATTAGAAGCGATAGGTAACTACCGAGCTTTGCTAACAGAACACGCCCCGAATTGTTCTCTAGGCACCCTCTAATCGGGTTGTGGCCGGCAAGGACTTGATCGAATGGCCGCTTTTTACGAACGAAAGACCAAGCAAGCCGATCAACGTACGAAGTATGGACACATCAGTGGGCCGTCCGAACCTGGCAGACTGCCTCGGATTGAAGGGTGTCCAGATAGCAAGTCTAGGGTGCCCCGTTAGTAAAGCTCGAATTACTAAGTTACCTATCTAAGATAGTGGGGGCGGGGGATCGTTGCCATCGGGATAATATTACCTATTATCGCTGCTTCCATCCTCCCTCAGACATATTACGGATGGTCGAGCTTCTTTTTCGTCTTATGTTAGCCAGGTCTACCACCAAAAGACTCGCATCTGCATGACTTCATGCATCCCTGGCCACTGCGCACATAGGTATATCTTACCGGTAGACGAACGCCCGCGCCCTTATTCCTGCTTCTCCGACCGTTTTGCGATCATTCCCTCCGGACCCGACGCGCGCGACCCCATCGCTCTCATTTCTGTGCATTCCCTCAGCCTCAGACATTAACTCCATTCCCTTCTAGCCGTCGAGATGTAAGCCTTATCGCTCTATATTGCCTGTGCCTCGTCTCGACCCGGACTGAGTCGAATCAGCTCGGATCGGGTGAGACGGAACTTGCAGTGGCCAGCATTGCTGACGTCCAGCGTATATAGGCAGATCACGCTTAGCGTAAACAATCCCGAGATGGAGGAGCAAGAGTTGCGGCTTGTAACTCTCGGCGTCTATCCCGAAATGACGATAGAGACCCTGCGGAGTTCCATCGAGGCCGAGGGCATACCCGTGCCCGCCCAGCATCTCTACCACAACGGCGAATTAATCACCGACAACACCAAGACTCTAGAAGAGCTTCAGATCACTGACGGCGACATGCTTGCCCTACACGTCCGGGACATGCGAGGCAGCGGCGTGGATCCTAGTCATCGGGACCAGGGGCCCCGAAGAAGACCGGCTGGCGGCCCCGGAAGCAGTGCTCCACTGTCACAAGACCCGGAACTCATCCGTCTGCAAATTTTGGGCGATCCCGCACTGAGAGCTCAACTGCAGCGAATGAATCCTGCCCTTGCTGCCGTAATTGAGGATCCCCCGCGATTCGCCCAGATGTTTCAAAACAGTGCCCGTGAGCAGGAAGAAGCCCGTCGAGCGCGGATGCGAGAGATTGAAGCCTTGAACGCCGATGAATTCAATCCAAGCGCGCAGGCGAGAATCGAGGAGATGATTCGTCAAGAAAGCGTCGTAGAGAATCTCCAGAATGCGATGGAGCATAATCCTGAATGTATGCCATCCCAATCCCAATTCACCACCCTGTTCGGTCAAATCTCTCCCGCTCCGTCATACTAATAGCTATCATAGCATTCGGCCGGGTACACCTCCTATACATCGACGTAAAGGTCAACGGCTTCAAAGTTAAAGCCCTCGTAGATTCGGGTGCTCAAGCTACTATAATGTCACCAGCCTGTGCAGAGCAATGCAACATCATGCGACTAGTCGATAGGCGATTCGCCGGTGTCGCGAGAGGCGTTGGCACGGCCAATATTATCGGCCGTGTGCATTCCACCATTCTTCAGGTAGGATCAAAGCATCTTCATTGCGCTTTCACCGTCATGGAGGGAAAGGCAGTAGACCTACTGCTTGGCCTGGACATCCTGAAGGGCCATCAGGCCACCATTGATCTCGCGCGGAATCGACTTATCATTCAAGGAGAGGAGGTGGAGTTTCTGGGGGAGTCAGATATTCCTAAGGAAACCGAAGATGCCATCAACAGTGAGCCTACTGTACCTGGTCCGGGAGGGACTACCATCGGTGCCCGTTCCGGGGCTGTTACAGCACCATCATCGTCTACCCCAGGGTCCTCTCGTCCTTCTGTCCCAGAAACCGCAAGCTTGCAGTCGCCTGCGCCGTCCGCACCAGCACCAGCACCTGCGCCTGCGCCTGCTGTCCCGGCTCGACGGACTTTTCCAGAGAGCGATATCGAAAAACTGATAGCTCTTGGTTTTGACCGGCGGGCAGCCATCAATGCTCTACAGGCGACCGACGGCAATGTTGAATATGCTGCAGGTCTTCTCTTCCAGAACTAAGGGAAGAATGGAACTAAGTTGAAACACCTACATTGAGATCTTGGACGGGACTGGGGTATTAACCCCAGGGGTGGGGGAGGGCAATATGAGAATTGGGTTAAGATATTCCTTGATACTCGGCATAGAGGGCGCCTGGGTTTTCGGCCGGCAGGGAGTTGCGCATCTCTTTAGCGCTGGAGTAATCACGACGGACATGCAAGGTTTGGCGTGGGGGAACGTGACACTGTGGCTTGCGAATATAACTCAGGAGATTCTGAGCGCGATCGTTTTCTAAGTCTACAGTGAAGAGAAGGGAACAAACGTACTTACCAAAATACAATAGACAAAATACCTACAGCCGCGCTTCTTCATCCGGCATTCCCGTTTGAGTTTCATGCTCGCCCCGGCAGAGGCACTCGAGTCTCGATGAATACCATGGGGTGTTTCAACATCTCCGTAAGTAAACAAGGCGTTTGATTCTGGCGACTGGCAGCTGATCGACCTACTATGTATAAAACAACACGCAACCGTGGCGATTGCTTCAATCGGTATTTTCTGCTTTTCTTCATATAAACCTCCAAGTATTCATAACCCTCTGCCTACCATACGCTAGCCTAGATTTGTCATTCCATATTATACGGGTCGGTTAAACGACAGGGAAGGGAGAATGTAGCTGCGAGTTATTACTAGAGGCAAGAGGAGGACTGGGCATACTGAAGCTGAACCAATGTGTCCGGTAAGTATGCAGGGTCCTTCACACGTACTACTGCTACTTCTAATACTATGTATGTATATACAAGGGATCACTCCCAGGGAGACTAGGCCGGCCAGCACTTCCAAGGGAGTTTGGAGACACTATGCCAGGATACGTGCGCATGACTGGGGGAGGTGGGGAGGGGGATTTACTGCGTAGTTGACAGACGACGGACTCGTCGGTCACGAGGGCACTGAACGAAACTATTTACGTACATAGTAAATATCTCTTTGACTGCCCAAAGACACTAACTCGCTCACTTGCTTTACATTATCACCCCGTCAGTTACCAAGTTGGTGTCCTCGGGCAGCCAAGAAGATAGGTATACCTATTCACGGTTCAGATTCCTGGCCTCTGCCAGAATGAGACAGAAATCAGTCTAGCCCCGGCGTCGTCACCAAGGGGACGGTATATGTAAGTGCCGAAGGACAGAGGCAAGTGACGCTATAGATCTTTGTCGGAGCCCAACCTCTTGGCCTAGAAAGCGACATAGTTGAATTCTTTCTCCGGCGCGGCATTACGTTATGGTAGCCCTCTTCTGGTGAGTCGTGACACACTTTGTAAGGCCAGAAGCGGTGACCAGAATCAACTTTTAATATCGGACCCGAGCTCCCGTGCCTCGCCCGTCCCTGTTTTTGTCGTTGGTGTTGCCGCATAAGGAATCCCGATAGACAGCTCCAGCCGAAGTTCGCTGCCTTTCTTTATCCACCTCTCTCTTAAACAGGTACTGATGGGACAACACCGGACACTCGAAGTAGCGACAGGATTAGGCGACACCGAGTGGATTGAGTCATGTTTATGAAACGATAAAGACCGAGTATCTAGATAATCTTGGCCCTACTGATGTATCTTCTTAATCGTAACCTTTAACTCGGAATGCGGAGCCACCGCAACTTGTTGTTATCGGCCGACGGCCGTCTACACTGAACAAGTTGCTTGATCGTCAAGAGCTGTTAAACAGTTACACTAGCTCCCTCCCGGCTTTATACCTACTAGTACACCACCTTTGTCAACAGCAACGAAGGGTAGACAACGGACGCTAGCAGAAAGGGAAGGAGGATCACTCCCTTGTCCTGGAGCCTAATACTTGGGAGGCACCAGTCGGAACTTGAGACCTCCCTTTTACGTAATCGCAAAAGCCGTTCCCGAGACCATCGGCGGCCCGAACCGACAAAAGAAAAGAAGAAGAGTATATGTAGTTACATCTATGATCTGACGCATCAGCTTTGTAACCCACGATGCTCTTGGACTTCATTTCTAAAAAGCGGAGGGTTTGAATTTTATGAGATGAGCTCGGTGATTGACTGATCGGTGTTTCTCAACCTGGGCAATCGATTATTGAGATCAGGTAAGAGACAAAACCGGGCACAGGCTACCTAATAACTATCACCATAATGCAACTTCGAAGTTCGGTTTCGATTTGAGTCCAATAACCAGATAGTCCCGAGCAATGGATACATATGTGAAGGAAGGGACAACGCTGCGTCCCATGTAAGCCTCCATGTTTCCCCAGAGCTGCTGTACTGGGAGGGTCCTTTTCGGTTTACCACAACCGTATAATATACATTGGTTGAGGCCAATACCACAGATACTGCCAAGATCTTAGCATAGTAATTAGTAAAGTACGGACGTAACAGCATCTAGATATCATAGCTGCTAGGTATGTTAGGCATTATACCTGTATAGCACGTCAATTGTCACGAGGTGTGGTTGCGGGACGCCCTATATAACCGGGTAGTACACAATTTTCAAGACCACGTGTGGTTTCGGCTGCGATTAACATATATTGTGCCCGTATTACCTACATCGACTTCACCTCTCAAAATGCCGTGCGCCGATTCCGTGTCGATTCCTGCCTCATTAGTTACCATGTCAGCAACAACATCGGGTAAACGGCATTACCTATTCTTAGTGTTGGCAGATCACGTACCATACCGGCAGTGCACACCACCTAGACCGGATAGCCAGAGTATGTGCGGTATCTAGGGTAGTATACAAATGTAAATCATGCCTCGTTGATCTACGGTACAGCGATTTCACTTACCGTGCAATTGCTGCACAAGACACGACCAGACGCAACCCAGGCCTACCCCTCATACCTAGCCTATAGGTCTGGGTCTGGGTAGATGAAAGCCAAGAACCAAGGGACGTGGGGGTTCAAGACACGATATGCACTCCAACCAACACAGCTGCTGCGTAGGTGCGAACTAGGCATGTACACTACATAATCAGCCCGTCGCCGTGAATCTCTACACTACACTACTGCAGTGTAAGTCAGATGCTGAATGTCATAGTATGTAAGTGGCATTAAACGGCATCGCCCTAGTCACTTAGAGTGTTGGTTACGGCCTAAACACTCTCTTAGCTACAGGAAAAGCGGAAACTACTACATAGTAACACTCCCGGCGTAGGGGAACTTATCCGATATGCAAGCATGTCTACGAAATCGGTACCTACCTACACATGACGTGTTTACACTACTTGCCGCCCAGCCCGCCGTGTTTGTCGGCCATCTACCGGTAGTGTGCACTATCTAGCGGCGCCGCTCTCATAGGGAAGAGACTACCTACCCGTGGGGCGAGTCCCAGTGCTGCGGCACGGTCGGCCAGCACCTCAGCCGACCGACCTTTGGCCTTGAACCTGGCAGACAGACCGCTATGCAGCGGCTAGCCCCTTGGCCGACTTACAAGCAGGCTTACAAGACTGACAGACGGTACCGCCGTTGGCGCGGTCTTCGAATTAGATAGTGTGTAAACACAGAGTCATCGACACAACGCGTTGACTGGACCGGGCTGAACGCAAGATCTTATAGAGAAATAACACACTTGACGCGTGTTGACATTTGGTGTTCTAGGAATAGGCATACGAAGATTGGACTTGGTTTCATTATGACGTACCTATAATATTCACGTTGACTCGGATATCGGCCGAAAAAGGCTCTATTTAAAGGAATCACAGGCTTCACAGCTGTGTAAAAACGTCGACCGTCGGCCTCAGCGGTCGATCGGACTGCCCCATCCGACCGCTAGCGGCCCAGGTACATACCCGATCGCCTACGGCGGCAAAGTCGTCGTGCCAGACTGGCCGTCCGACCGGCGGCCTGGCCGACCGATGTGCAGCTCGGGATCATTGGTCCACCTCATTACGAGCGTACTCGGCCACTCAACGTCGTCGCCCAGCCTAAACAAAAGGGTATACGAAGTAACTACCTCGATAATAACCATACCGGTACCTACCCAGACTTCACAGACCCACATACAGTTACGACCGTGGGTAGTATACCTAGGTATCATGTATCAGCGCTGATCGACAACGTGGTTCAGCTGAATACCGACGGGTACGGCGTGGCGGCCGGAATCACGGATACTATCGCGAGCTTCACGTGGGCTTACGAGCTAGAAAACGTTATACTTTCGGGCGTTTGGCAACGACGCATCCGGAGTCCCTGACATGGCAGTTATAGGTTACAGTTAGCAATCAAGTTTCAGAATGTCCAACGGCTTAAACAGTCAAGATGAAAGCTAACAGTTCCAAACTGCAGTACCTAGGTACCTACGCGGCGTTCTATAGCACCACTATAAATATCTCAGCGGCATATTCTAGCCACGGAAAATCTATTGAACTGCGGCTATGTAGTTATCAATTGTCTTGGACTATGACAAACTAATTAATTGTCTCTTGGCGCGAGTAGCGATGCATCAACACGCTGTTTTTCGGGGAACCGCGCGTTTAAGACGGTGGCTCATACAAAGTGGGTTTCAAACACCAGAAAATGAAGCCATGCGGCCGCACCAAAAAGTGTATGTTAATTCTGAACCCGTAGAATGCCCGGGTTTACCATCAAAAACATATGTCCTTGATTAACACATGTGCCTTTCCGAAAAATGACAGTTCAAAACGCTTTCAAAACGCGTGTTATTTCTTTCTGCTTTAAACACCATGCATCGCTAGGCGCGGTGAGTAAGGTAACTACTTGGCACCTATTCTCCTTCGCCGATAGATACCTAGCAATTGTCTATTCCACCGACTTGGTAACTTAATCTAGGTACTCAAATGCATACCATAAACAAACTGCATCGCCTCTTATGTAGATGCCTACTTGTGTACTACCGGTAGGTAAGTATTCAAAATTAGTACTAGGTACGGACCTAGATAGTGTAAGCAACGGCCGAGAGCTCGAATTGCTGACCAGGTACCTACATAAATTAGAGGATAACACCCTCCAAGACGTGGGGGTTACACTCCATACGTTGAGACCTGCTTGTTGGGACGCAATGTATACCACGGACGCAGAGGCGGTCGAACTTATTCGGCTAACTGTCGTGTTAGTACTGACTACTCGTGCTACCGCACCACCTTTCGTTTGGAATTCGCCAGGGCTGAAACCCAAACTGAAGTTGGTGCGTTAGCACGTCCGTGATCCCTTGTTGGATATCACATGATCTGTGATAATGTACGAAGTACATTGTTATACATTATCCATATTGGCCACCCACCTAACCAAATGCCAGAAATGCGTGAACTGTCGTGGGTATTCGCTAAAATCCACCACTAAAGGCCGAGCACAGTTGTGTGGCCTGTCAGTGTTTGGAAACGCCCGTTGCTCTGCGCCAGATACCAGATATGTACACTACGTGAACGTGGGTATGTGTCTACACACCTGGGTCTACTACAGTAATGGGTGATTGGTTCGATTCCTTCCAGCGCTAAAAGTGGTCTTTACATAGGTAGTAGGATATCATCATATCCGACTGTACTGCTCGCACCCTGGCAAGTACAAACTTCCTTTCCAGTAACCGTGTGTGGAATTGAAAGATCTCACATGATCGTCATACAAACCAACCTTGTACAATACCTACACCGATTCTGTGCCGGGAACGCAATACGATGAGTTGTACAAATACAATTGCAATTGTATAGGTAGACAGTCCACAATACAGTCGCCGGGCATCTGGGAAAGAAGCCACACAACGCGCCCGGGCAGGGAAGCACATTGTGCCCAGCTGTAATTGTGTACCTACATATGTAGTTACTAGGTATGTACTTCGTACTGCACGGCGGGTCCTGTACTTAGTGTGCCCCGTTAACGTTAAGACGTTTAGGGCTAGATAGGCGGCTCGCGGGGCCTTATCCAGGTACACTATGTACAAAGGTTGGTAACGTCGCTGATACCTATTTGGCCCAGGTACCCTTCTGGCCCACCCGCCTATATTTCCACCGTTCCAGCGCCTATCGTCAACGCCACAGGTACCGTAGCGTTGATTTTAGTGGGAGGTGGGCCAGAATGGTACCTGGGCCAAATAGGTATCAACGACGTTATCGGGGTGGGTTTCTATAGCGCGCAATTGCAGATGCGCCGGGGTGGAGCCGCTGCCTAGGCTTAAAATAAGTTCCCCTCACCCGTGCGAGGACCCCAAACAACCAGACAAACCCAGACACCAACAACACATTGCCTCCGTGCCATGTCTGTAAGTCCATTTCGCAACCCGACACATCCCAGATCTCGTGACGGGCAGCGATAAGCTGTTGGCATGCCGGGTCTGCCCTCGCTTCGCCCAGTCCTCGAAACACAGCCGCAACACTACCCTACGTAGCACGCTTTTCCCGTCTCTGTCTGCTGTCTCTTTCTCACTCTGCCGCTCGCCCTCTCTCTCCTCTTTGCCATGTTCGGACATCCATGCATGGCATCTCCGCGGCACCAGGAACTAACCATGATTTAAACCTAATGTGTCCTCTTCCCGTCTGCTGGTTCAGGTCATGACTCGATCCGGCTATGCCTTGCACATGAACACCCAGCAGCAGCTAAGCAGGCTTTCTACGGATGGGCCGAGTGGTTGCAGCTGATTCGGCCTGCAGCAGCCCCCCAGGCGATGAACAGGAGCAATGTGACAGTGTCAGACCTGCGGGGTTTAATCTAGCAGTTCCTATGAGGTCCCAGTCGGTGTCCTTGCATGCGATGCCAAGGCCCTCGGATCCCTGATTTGTTAATCCTAGATTTGCTAAGCCTATCGTTCCATGATGGACATCCCACGCCATCCCGAGGCCTCACGTAAGGCGTGGTACTTGCTATGACACCATGACTCCGTGTCCTTCACGCTTCAAGCTGTTTGCATTGCTTACAGCGTCCGTCGTCTTACGCCCAAATGGGTTTTCCGCTAAAATGACAGACAGCTGATCCAGTTCATCACCCAGTCCTATGTACCTACCCGGTGTTGTGACGTACCAAGCCGGCTATTATGACTTCGCACGCTATTAGTGCAGAACTGCGTGCACCTTTGTCCGTGTGGTCTCGCCCGAGTCCTGCTCCCCTGTCTACCTAGAGTTCCGGCTACCCATGCCGTATGGCAACTCAGGCCCAAGGATCTCTACCGAGCCCGTTGTGATGTAGGGAACCACTTAGTATAGAGCCCTAATCTGCCTACCACGACCCGGGCAGCCGATGTCAGGCACACGATCCTCGCGACCCGTTCAGCTGGCACGTCTCAAGCAAAACGTATATGCATATCCATATGCATCCCAAGATCCTCGGCCTTGTGCCGTGTCTTTTTCGTCTCCTTGCCCTTTTAAGTACTGACTCAGCTAACGTGCACTAAATAACGGCGTGATCTCCAGTCCTCGACGTGTCGACTACCTGCCTACTATGTACCTACACTATGCTAAAGAAGCGGTAGGCCGTAAGAGGCTAGCCTTTTGCTCATGTACCTAGCAGATCGCAGTAGTACGCAGACGAAATGGCATGTTGGACTAGATGGACCGGATTCCCATCCGTGCTGACATCATTATTCGTTCGGTTCACGATGGGCAAGAGTCTCTAGCCAACGGCGTATATACTTGCTACTGCTGCCGCTGCTGCCACCAATACTACCGGTACCATTCATGGTAGTCATTTACACACATGCGTGTCCCGGGCCTCTCCACACCCAAATCGCAGGTGGAGTGGTGTGTGGTTCATACCTTTCAACAGCCGTTCACCCATATATACGTAAACGCCGTTTTCGTACATATATAAAGCTCTGCTAGCTTCTAACCTTCTCTCTTCCACTAGCTTTTACACATTGGGAGTCTCGGAGACGCTGTTGGTGATAGAGAGCACCGTGACTTTTCAAAGCCATGCCTTCACAGCTTCAGATCTTCATCGAGTCTCAATCCGCCCGTACGTCGGCAAGGGGCGCCTACAGGCACAAATCACAAAATGACCCAGCTGAAACGCCCGTAGGCATTGTTGACATCCGCCGGGACACAGTCAAGGGCAACCTAAAGGAAGAGATCTATAGGCTCTTTTGTCCTCAGGAAGGACCTCGAAAACTCCCCACCTTGTTACTCTACGACGAAAAGGGCCTTCAGCTCTTTGAAAAGGTTTCTTTGTTCTGCCTATAGCGTCGGCATATGGCCAGTGAAGGGCCCGGCTGACCAAGCTTCAGATCACGTATTTGACGGAATACTACCCAACCAATGCCGAGATAGACGTCTTGAAGCGTTCGGCAGCTGCAATTGTCGCCAACATAGCTTCTGGCTCCATGTTAATCGAGTTAGGCAGCGGGTGCGTCACTATGTGCTCTGTCACTGAAAATTGCGGAATCTCCCAGTTGACAAGTGTGGCCTAGTAATCTGAGAAAGGTTGGCCTTCTGCTCCAGGCATTTGAAGACGCAGAAAAGGAAATCGACTACTATGCCCTTGATCTATCGGAACAGGAACTCTCACGCACTTTGGCCCAGCTTCCTACATTCCGTCACATCCGGTGTCACGGGCTATTGGGTACCTATGACGACGGGCGAGAGTGGTTAACGTCGCCTTCAATTGTGGACAAGCCAAAGTGTGTCTTACATTTGGGCTCTAGCATCGGTAAATATTCTCCGAAAAGGGCAACTTTTTAGGGGTGGAAAAAATATTGTCACAAGGCTTGGTCTGACAGGCCTGAGCAGGAAATTTCTCCCCGTCTGACGCAGCCTCTTTCTTGCGAGGCTTCGCCGAGGTTCTCCAGCCACAGGACACCTTCCTGGTGGGGGTAGACTCATGTGCTGATCCGTCCAAAGTGTAGTAAGTACATACTTGTCGTCGCTCCCATACCATACCACATGTAAAACTTGCCCGGGGACTAATTGATACAGCCACGCATACAACGGTTAGTAGAGCCGAGACTAGTGATACTCACACACCTGACTAATCTGATCCCTTGCCTAACGATAGACGAAGAGGGTATCACGCACGAGTGAGTGGAGACCAATATCGTTCGCAGCCCGGCCCTTTTGCGGCGACGCTGACCAACCAAAGGTTCATTTTGAACGGGCTCCAGCACGCAAATGAGATTCTCGAAGAGCCTGCTTTTAGGCTGGAGGACTGGAAGGTTATTGGGCAGTATGTCTACGACAGCCAAGGCGGGCACCACCAGGCATTCTATGCGCCCCTGCACGACACGGTAGTAATGGGGGAAACCATCAAGGCCCACGAGCGTATCCAGGTCGAGCAGAGTTTCAAATACTCCAAAGAGACCTGCGGCCGTCTTTGGAACTCCGCGGGCTTGTTGGAAACGGGCAGATGGATGACGGGCGACGAAGAATACGGTATGTGAGACGTCCCGCGAACGGCATTCTCCTGCACCAAGCCTGTCCTCATCGCCCTGATGAAAAAATCACAAATGAAACATGGGTCTTTTCTGGTCTTCCTATCAGCGCCATTTCCGCAAATAGGCATGCCGCAATACTTCACAAAAAACCCCCTCCCCCCGACTCGGTCATACCCAGGCCCACTTAAGGAGCTGGCACATAAAGCTTCTCGCCGTGTGCCTATTAATATCCCTTCTGCTCCTCTGTTGGTTGCATTTTGCGGGGGCGGCTTTGGTACCCAGACCAACAGACAATCTCGTAACCCGGGTCAACTGACAATGCACAGGCTTGCACCTTCTGATCAAGAACCCCTTGTCGTTCAGCCTAAACCCGCTGGAATATGCTCAAGAGAGCTTGCCCCAATTACGCGACTGGGAGAATCTCTGGGCCGTTTGGGACACAATCACCCGGCGAATGTTGCCTAACGAGGAGTTGCTCGACAAGCCCATCAAGCTCCGAAACGCCTGTATCTTCTATCTTGGCCATACGCCGGCGTTTCTAGACATCCAGTTGACCAAGACTACGAAGGACGCCCCAACTTCTCCTCCCTACTATTACTCAATATTTGAAAGGGGCATCGACCCCGACGTCGACAATCCCGAGAATTGCCATGCACACTCGGAGATACCGGACGAATGGCCCAATCTCGACGACATACTGGCGTACCAGGGCCGAGTGAGGACCAGGCTGAGGAGCCTGTATGACCGCAGAGCTGAGGGTATCCCCAGGGAGATTGCCCGGGCCATATGGGTGGGCTTCGAGCACGAAGTCATGCACATGGAGACCTTGCTCTACATAATGCTGCAGAGCGACAAGACACTCCCACCTCCAGACACACCGGCGCCTAATTTCGAGCTCTTGGCACGGGATGCGAAGCTGTCGAGAGTCGAAAACAAATGGTTCGACATTCCGGGGCAAGACGTCGTCTTAGGCCTCGATGATCCCGAGGACGCCTCGGGCTCAAATGGCCACTTCGGCTGGTGAGTGCATGTGTCGGCCGGAGCCATACAACACACAGATATAGGAAGCTAAATTGAATTGCATCGTAGGGACAATGAGAAACCACGGCGACACGTCCATGTCCACAGCTTCCAGGCTAAGGGAAGGCCAATTACTAACGAAGAGGTGAGATGACAATGACGATTATCATAGTGGAAATGGAGGAACCGTCCTGGCTGATCTCAGAGAAGTACGCACGCTACCTATACGAGACCAAGACGGCAAAGATCCCAGCGTCATGGGCCACGGACAGCGTGGAACGTACCGATGAAACAAACGTGAACGGCCTTGCCGGCGCGAGCTTGCCGGCGTCCTTTCTGCAAGGCAAGTCCGTGCGCACGGTGTACGGTCTCGTGCCCCTGAAGCACGCCTTGGACTGGCCCGTCTTCGCATCCTACGACGAACTTGCCGGCTGCGCGGCATGGATGGGCGGGCGAATCCCAACGCTTGAGGAGGCTCGCAGCATTTACACACTCGTAGAGTCAGCGAAAAGAAAGGATGCCGAGAACAAGCTAGGTGCCTCCGTACCGAACGGGAAAAGGTATGCCTACCAACCTCGTCCCGTGTCTTCCGTTACGCTTCCTCCCATCACAGGACTTTGCAGCAAAATGAATCACCTAACACCAAGCCCCAGGAACCTCGTTAATGGCAGCGTCGACGACACGCCCCCGTCGCCACCGGACACCTCATCCCTCGTCGACGAAGATACGGCCTG
The DNA here is from genome assembly GCA_028637635.1 of Xylariaceae sp. X802. Classification (NCBI taxonomy): domain Eukaryota; kingdom Fungi; phylum Ascomycota; class Sordariomycetes; order Xylariales; family Xylariaceae; species Xylariaceae sp. X802. Next base: position 55,076 of record JAJFDH010000081.1, on the reverse strand, counting down.
GTCGTGCGCCCAAGACGACCTCTTCATAAACCTCGCGGGCGCCAACATCGGCTTCCAGAACTGGCACCCCGTCGCCGTGACGGCGCACGGCGACCGCCTAGCCGGCCAGGCCGAGCTGGGCGGCGTATGGGAGTGGACGAGCTCGCCGCTGCGGAAGCATGAGGGCTTCGAGCCCATGGCACTGTATCCCCTCTACACGGGTACGTCTCCCAGCTCTCCCTCCTATTCCTGTTCTCCACGATAGATCATCTTTTGCAAGGGAAACACTGGGGCAGAAGCCGATGGGATGAGAAGAGTACCAGTTGAGGCTAACTGCAACACGCAGCCGACTTCTTTGACGAGAAGCACAACGTAGTCCTCGGTGGTTCCTGGGCCACCCACCCCCGGATCGCGGGGAGGAAGTCTTTGTAAGTTCGTTCCGGTCTGTTCCGTTGCCCCGGTGCTGTGATCTTGCTCCCGTTCCCCGTTATCCCCGTACACGAACCTACGTATCGACGGCGCCTTCCTCTCCTCTCTCTGCTATCTCCGTCCCCCGACCACCACAAAGTCCGCTTTCCCCTTTCAATCATCCCGTCACGCTCGGTCCCCGTCATACAATATACACAATTTGCATAACAAGGAAAATAAAATGAGTGCTAACACTTCCTGAACCCGCAGCGTCAACTGGTACCAGCGCAATTACCCGTACGCCTGGGTCGGCGCGCGGCTGGTCCGGGACAAATAAAAAAAAAAGCAAAGAATCCCAAAACGAAAGAAAGGGGGAAAAAAAGAAAGAAGATAAGGAGGCAAGGAAATGACGGGCTTCATTTTTGAATCACCAATACTGCGTTTTATTTATTATCAGAGAGCGCCAACACAGCGGGGAACCCCCGTGAACAAAGTCTTTTACGAACTTTTTATGTACAAGCTTTTCTCAAGCAAGCAGTCGGCATCAAATAGGGTAGTCGTCCTGTCTTAATGCCGCATCTCCCTACCTATCCAGGTATACTACATATTTGGCTTTTCTTTGGAACTATGCCCTGGTCTAAAACCCACTCTCCTCCTTATCTTCGGTTCTTTCTTTCTAGGTTGGAGTGTAGTATAGTTATCCATGGGAAACTTCCAGCTATTCCACGTCCCATGTCTTTCTGTTTTCCTCAAGGTGGATTTTCTCTGATCTAGCAGTTGATTTCGTGTTCGCCCGGGGCCACATAAGTGAGTTTTGGCTCAGTCTCTGTCTGTGTCCTGGTAAAATAATAGCACCATTCTTGACTATGTAATCGGATAAGCAGATCGTCAAATCATATCCGTAAGTTGTGTGTGTCCTACCTAGCAGCCAGACGCATCTCATAGTTCCAATATATTACTCTGCGGGCTAGAGAGAGCGCGAATACCGGTGTACCTCTGCCTTGTTTGCCCACTAGCCAACAAACATATCGATCACCTGGTGTTCCATTGCTACCGTCGACTTGACGCCGTGATCGCATATGAAATTCGTGATTAGGTCCGGGGGGGTATAATCGAGAGGTGTGGCAGATCGGGCATGCCTGGCCTTATCCTCTTCTTCGGCCTCGGGCGGAACCCTTGAATTGTTGATAGTGGTCTTATTCGAGTGGAAGTCAAGCAAATTCTGTTTGAACTCCGGGCAGGCGAAGGTGAATTGGTCGCCAGGGAATGTCTGACCAAGCTTGTGCTGCTCGGCGGCGACGTAAAAAGGCTTACCATCGGCCTTGGCAAGCTTCGCAATCTGGTATGTGCCCAGTCGGCTGATGATGCCTCCTTGTGCAGTTATTACCTCAGCCCCCGCAAACACCACGCTCACCTTGGCCATGACGTGCGCGACGCCGCCCTCGGGTATCGTGGCCACAGAGATGCCCTTGTCGCGCAGGGCCGCAACCACCTTGTTGCTCTCTAACTGCCGGCTGTCGCTAATGACGTATATAACCTTGAAGCGCCGTGGTGGATCGCCGTTGGCTCGCTCGGCGGCACGTGCAAGAAGATTTCCGACGACGCGTGAGCCGCCATGTGTGAGGACTACGGACTTGTCGGCGATGAAATATCTGCAAACGTAGCACGCCCGTTTTGTCAGCCCGTTTCACGGAAAGGGGTGGCCATTCTATATATTGAGCATACCGTCCTTCGGAAGCAATCTTCTCTCTGGCATCCTTGGCCCTGGTAGCGAATAAACGGGCATTCCGAAGCAGATGCTGACGTATGACCTCGAACTGCTGGTCTGCATTCCGGCTTCCCACGCCGGAAGCAGACGCAGCAGAACCGCTACTAGAGAGCTGTCTAAGTTCTCTAACGAGATACTGCTTAAAGAAGTCGCTGCCGTGGCGGACGGCCATGGGATTGGCCACCAGGGGGCTCTGTCGTAGCCTGTCCGACTGTTCCTCAACGAGCTTCATAGTCTCGAAGACGGTGGTTGCGGACGAGGCGCCCAGGGCCTCGATCAGAGCCTCAATGGTGGCCACGGGCATCGTGAGCTCGGGGTCATCGGCTAGGAGGCGGTGGTAGGTTGCGACGATGCTGTTTAGCGACGGAGAGGTTGGCAAGTCAGCTGGGGAACTAATTCATTCTTCACTTCGACCACTCCTCCCATCTGCCCCCGCCGCCCTTTCTCGCTCCCTCGCACCAGGGAAATGGCAGCAAGGTGCGAGAAGAGGTTAATGAAAATCGCGTGATTGCTTACTCAAAGGACCCGATGTCCGGACTGCTGCGGATGGGCAACTGGCCCGGAATGGCAGCCATCGCGTCGTCAATTGCAGGCTGCGCAATCTGTAGCTATGTAGGGCTCATGCGACGCGGGTGAAGCTTTATAAGTCGAGGCAGGAAGGAAAGTTGCCAGTACGGATTACTTAAGAAAAGAGTGAGTCAAATCGCGGGGCACATGGAGGTCGAGCTAAAAACCTCGGGACCTTGACCCCTCGCACGTCGAAGTACTCGGTACCGTGTCCCGCCACGGAATCGGTCCTAAAGTCAAGTAGTCTGTACTCAGGTACATCACCCTACCCGTGCGCCTTGGTTCTTTAGGTACGATAATTGAATTATTGAATATGAAGTTTGACATCTGTCACAGCACATACGCCATGTAACGTTATAGCAGCATAGGAAGAACTCGAGATTATCACCAGTCAACAGCACCCTGGCAAAGCATGGCTACGGGAATTGCACCATCTGCAGTATACATAGCTTTATTCCTTGCCACGACAATTAGACCCGACCGGTGTTCATATCAACTTGACGGCCACCAAGTTCCAACCCGTTACCAAACTTGCCCACGGCACGCTAACAACTTGACTGCCGGTGACCCGTAACCACACAGCCTTCATATTCTGTACTAGTACCGAAATTAATGGAGTCTTGTGCTCTCTCTGTCTGGAACCACGGTCATATTTGTTTTGCTGCATCGTCTCCTGTCTAAACTGGTGTGAGATGCCATCACCACGCCGACCCCATAGCCGCACGAGCTCATCCTTTCAGTCCGGTCTGAATCATTGGTCCGCAACCTGGACGTCCCGCAGACCGTCAACCTTAAGCTCCTCGCCCGTTGCACGGTGATAAATATCCTTGACATCATCTGTGGTAGTCTCAAAGTGTGATGTAGCGTCGTAGCTCTTCGAGATAAAGATGTTGTCTACTTTACCGTTGTCGATGGGCTCATAGAGCGGTATCGGCGGCCCCTAAGAATCATAAGTTAGGCTGGCCAGGCCACCTTACCGGGAAACACAGTCACGGAGAACTTACCATGAATTGCTCCTCAATCTTGCCGAGGCGCTCTAGGCCAGGTTGTAGCTCCAGGTGATGGTTGGACGTGGTCTCGGCGATTGTTGACACAATTGCAATGTAGTAGCCTTTAGGGCAGACGTTGTGCGCTGATGAGACACAAGCAATGTAGATGTCTAGACTTTGATTAATATTTGGGGACGTGTCCATCCGGGAAGTAAGCAGCACTCACCGTTCTTCCGACCGACCTGGGACTGAGGGATGATGAGCTGGCAGGAGTCGCTGTCATTTGTACCAGCCAGAGGATGCTTGAGTACGCAAATGGCCCTAAGAACATGTCCAACTACCTTGACCTTGTTCGGGAAGTAGGAAGGGTCGCCTAGAATCATGTCCGCTTTGGTCTCAAAGCTTATCTTTTCGGGACTGTCGGCGCCGCCCATGGTGGCTTTGATACCAACGGCCTTGCTGCCATCATACAAAACTTCATCAACCGAGGTGTTCAGCATATACGTACCACCGTAGATAGCTGATAAACGGGCGAAACCTTGGGGCAGCTCGCCCAGACCGTACAGCGGGTAGATGTACGGCGACTTGCCATATCTCGCTACCGAGTTTCCGTACAGGCGGATGCGCTCGATGGCCTCGGGCGCCTCACCCGGTGTGTCGATGTAGCTGTCATCTAGGTACAACGCCATGGAGTGGCCGATAAAGTCACGGGTGCTAGGTTCAAGACCGAATTTGTCATAGACCTCCTTCATAGTGGTCTTGCTCATGTCAAGGCCTGGTTGCAAAGTCAGTCTACGAAGACGCTCCCACAGCCCCATCCCCATAGCTCCAGGTATTTCTCACCTTTGTGTGTGGTAGGATCGTTGGCCTGAAAGGTGCCCACCCACTCGATAAAGCTCTTCATGCGGCGCTTTTCGAAGATGCCCATGAGTGGTGACTTGAGAGCTTCAGCAGCATCTGAGGGCACCTTGGCAACGGTGGCCTTGGCGGCGGCGCCCTGTTGCACGAAGCTTCCGGCAACCTGCTTGAACTCGAGATAACGGGTAACATTGGTTGATACCAGAATATTCGTCAGCTGGCCCGATGACATCAGGAGCTTGGGAACCAAGTCGATGTTCCAGTCGTTGGACCGGCCGTACTTCTTCCATGGCTCTTCGCCCTGTGTGTAGTTACCGTACTTCTTGAATAGCTGGTTCGCAGAAAGAGATTGTTAGCCGTCATCCGACACAGGAGGCGGCGGACAGGGTCCCGGGAGAATCGTGGGGGTTGTGCGTACCGTCTCGATGTTCACGGACGCAGCCTCTCTATAGTATGATGCAGCGCGTTAGCTCAAGCACACCGTCGTCCCAGGCAGGGATTGAAAATCGGAGGAAGGATGCTGATGTCCATACGCACCCTCCATAGTGATCATTACGATCGATGTGTAGAACTTTCTTGCCCTTCACACTCAGGACACTTCGGGACGAGCAAACGGGTTAGCAAAAGCTCGAAGCGTAGAGGGTCCGTGGCAACACGGGGCACACGGGTCGATGACTTGCAGGGCGCGTACCCAGAGAGAATGCACTCGGTCAAGCCTGTCCAACGTCAGAATCGCACGCAGCTTTAAGCCAGTCGGGCTGGCATCGCTGTGAGATATCGGGAGCGGTGCGGGGCTGCTACATACCGGTGCCCAGCACAATGACATCGTACTTGGGGGAGATCTCATCCATGACGGGCGGGACTGGTTGAGGTGCTGGGAAAGCTGGCAAAACGGAACAGGGCGCGGGAAAAGAAGGAGGACTGAGCAGGTATCAAAGGGACTGGGAAGATTAAGGGGAGGCTGTTAACTTTTTTTCACCCTCCCAATCTCGAAGTATCGGTGTAGTGAAAAGGAGAGGCTCGTCGTATCCAGTCTACCTCGATACTGGATCTCCTATCTGGATACTGGATACTGCAATATTGGTTGATGAGGGGCTCGATGCTACTCGGACCTGATACTGCCCAGTGACGTTCGAGACCGCCGACCTTCACTATGGCTGTAGCGCTTGTCCTTGCCTATAGGGCACCAGGGGGCACCCGTAGTGGGGACACCATTTGCAGCCGTGGGCCCGTGACCAATGGGCGACGGGTCTGAGGGTGCCTACCGAGCGCGCTAAGACCGACTACTACCCACTGCGGTTAGTGGGCTGGGTTCAATTCCTAATAGCGCTTGGTTAACTGCACACTAGCTAGCTCAAACCGGATGCCAGTTGGCACCGACCCCTCAGGAGCCAGGGCGCTCGACACGTTGGGTACCTAGGTACTTCGTACATGCCGGTACACGAACACCTCGGCCGCCCTTCTCCCCCAGGTTCTTCCATGGTTGCTTTCAATCAAGTCTGTGTTTCGTCGCCATCGCTTGAATGTTGCGTTTGGGAATCTTTACAAGTATGCAATATGTTACCTACACTTACAGTATATACCTAGCCTAGCAGACATTGGCTCCGTCATCCTGATGCCGAACCAAAAGTCTGGCAGCTAAACCGTCATACCGAGAGTTATCAGGGGTATTGGTAGTATTATACACATATTTACATAGCTCCGCAGTCATTGGTAGCGAGCGTTTCCGTGTGTACCGGAGCATGACGTCTTCGTTCAGTAGCAAACTCCTTGGCCCAACGTTTCCGTATATACCCCTTCGTGCTTCCGCCGCGCAGGAAGAACCTCAGGGCTTTACTTCAGCTGGAGTCTCAGGCGTTTTAGGTATGGCTGATGGGTCAACATCGTCAGGCTTAGTTGTTGCGGGCTGTTCTGTCATGAATCCTGACGGTGTTTGTGGTGCCAACTGGTCTTGATCGCTCCCCTCAGGCGCATCTTCGTACGCCTCGGAGTAATCGCTTGGTGTGTATTCTCTTGGCATGTAAGGCTTCTGTCTGTTGTTCAGGTTGATTTCCGGGTCAGACTCGGCCAGTTTTCTTGCGTCCTCCCATAGATACCATCGCTCAGTCAGCGCATGCCTGATAGACCTCATAGTCTTGCGAACCTATTGGTAGAAGTGGGTTAGCGGACTGGATTACAGGGAGTCGACAGGACCAGAGGAACGACTTGCCTGTGCCAATCTCTTCCCTTCCTCCTCATCACCTAGTGGGAAGTTAAGTCGAATCCTCTCCTTGTGCGCCGTTGAAAGGCGGTTCTGTTCCTTAACGCACACCCACCACAGCTTGTGGAGATCCTCCCAGCTCTTGTGCCGCAATTCCTCAACAGTCCATGCACGGCCATGCTCTGAGGTCTCGTCGGGTTTTAACAATAACTTTCCCTTCGCATAGAAGAAGTCCCACAGCCCATGGTTAGGGTCGACCTTAATTTTGGGCTTGTAATTGGCAGGCTCAGGTAGCTCGGACTTGTCGATGTTCATTCGAAATCGGGTACCCGATCGGTATAAACTACTAAGGCCGCGAAGGCGATTGTTATCACGGCGCGACCGCCGGTTGTTGTATTCGGGGGTCGAGGAGAAGGAGCATTTCTGGCATGCCGCAGGCAGAATAGGCCCTACAGTGGCGTTGGCACCAGGTAATACTTTGGCGGCATTGACTATTCGGGCAATCGAGGGCCGAATTGACATAGGTGTCGCCATTATATGTGCGGCGATGCTCTCTGTCGTGCCTTGCACCACGTGCGCAACACCTTGGACTGAGATCGCGGTCGTCGATTTGTTCTTGAAATTTTACGCTGCTCTGGCAGAAGAAATTTCGGGGCGCATGTTACCAGAGGTACTTACCGTCCCCTAGGGAGCTCCATCGTGTGCCATGTACCTCCCGCTACGTACGGTCCTTGCCGGGTCCTTGCGCTCCAAGTATTCCATAGATACGCGATTAGATGCATATGTGGCTGGAGATTATCTATTAACTACATTGTGCAAATCAATTAAACTGTCTATTCTCTTATAGAGTTTGTTACATTACCGAGTCTAGTCCTAAATAACCATACTGGGATACGCGTACGTCCGTCCGTACACCATCTACAATTTGTCGCAGCGATAGCTGAGCAGCTGTTTGTACTTTGCATTCTGACATTCATTCTCTGACAGGCATACCTCCTATCGACTTGTTAGCTAGATAGATACTCTATTTTTCCTGGGTGAAATGTTGTGAAGGTGAATGAAATGGCAGATGGCGGAGCAACATTTACGAATCTGGGAGGCAGTGGTATATAGCACGAAGTCCACAAGAAGACAGACCTTGATAAACACTTTTCACCAATTCTACTTGGGCAATTCCCGAAGTCTGCTTTCTCTATAATACTCTCATACATTCAATAGAGAGCTTGAGTAGGATGTTATGCCGTCGAAGGTGCGATAGCCGATACTTCAATCGTTATGAAAGCATGATACCTACGAACAGCATCTCTGCAATAGGTGTGCTATATATTGTAGCAATTCACAAGGACCCTAACTATGGCACCTGCAATTCAGTGGCTATTCCTCGTAAGTACGAATAGGTATTACTAGCAGCCTAGAGCCTCCCAGTGTAGCGAACACGATATCAATATCCTGACTTGATGTGAAGGTGCATTACTGTTTGCGCTCCTATGGAATGTCTTGCCCCTTCGAATTTTGCACTCAACCCCCCAAGGGATAATATTTAGCTTAGTCGTGAGCAAAAAATCCTAGATCTCCGGGTGCAAAGCGATGAGTATACTGAAATACTCATCCTGCTCACAAGGTATAGTGGTTCTTCAACGTTCGTCTCGGCTAAAGCCTTAAAACAGCTGGACCAAATCGGCGGCAGACAAGGCTGTTGAGGTCAGACATAGCCCTGACAGGTCAAGTTTAAGAACTTCATGACGTAGGTATGTAAGCCTCTATTTTGGAAGTATTTCATATTGAAATCAAAATTCCGGCCCACGGGAGGCATCGTATGGTCCGTTGTCTCGCGAGAAAAAGCTCATCGCACCCCGTAAACTCGGCCGCCCGTTGTTGTCCTGAGTGAGAAGACTTAAGCACATGGCCTTGTAGCATGATGAAATAATAACATGCTAGTGGTTCCTCGAACGTTACGCAGTTTGGGTACTTCGAGAACACGAGCTGTCGGCTCCAGCCTCCAAAGAACATGAAAGCCTCATACTAGGGTCTGGCCGTATAACTATAATAAGGAAATTTTAAGTTTGCGGCGAGGGCTTCACAGTTCTGAATTTTGAAGCACATAAAGAAGGGAAGACGTTCAGTGTTGTCGCATGACAAGGCCTTCCGTCTATTTTGATATCGAAACTGGTCTTGTTTCGGTACTCTTCAATGGTAACAGCTTTGATTCGTTGGCATATATTCGTCACGTTGAAAAGGACTTAGTTACGGATATTACACGCACGGATATCTAGAGCGGAGTTAATACATTCTTATTAAGATCCAACGAGTAAAGCCGAAATACCTAATCCGCATGACTTAGACGTCTCTTCCTACTAGGCAGTGGACCCGACGGGATATGGGGAACCCGCGGGTCTTGAGATGAATCTTCACTAGGGTTTCTCCTCCTTTCCGAGATCATAAACCCGCTTTCAAGGCTCATAGCCTGATGGGTCACCGACGGGAAGAGACGCCTAGTTCCAATAGTCGAAGGCTATCTACCGGCACTACACATCTACCTACACTACCTCCATCACAACGGCACCATAGGTAATTACTTTGAACCGCCTTGCTCGGCATATTTATAGACAGAGTTAGGTACCAAAGTTCAATTACAACGCCCGGCTTACCTAATACAAAGAGGAATACCGCCACTCGTGATCAATCCTCATCTTTCTTACTCGTGCTCTACCTAGGTATCTATCACCTTACTAACGAAGGACAGCCTGAGCACATGACCTCCTTTCTTATTCGCAGAGGTTGTTCATGTAAGCTGAGCGGACCGGCTTTGCACTAGGTACACTAGACGCCAGCCTGTCCGTAGACTCCGTACGAGGTGTGCTTACACCACGGGAAGAAGCAAATTTATCCTGTATTTTGGCAATAGCGTCGTCAACCGCATAACAGACGGAAATTATCACGGAACAGGCAGGTCTGCGCATTGCGTACATGCGTCTACGTCGTATGGCTAGGCGGGTTGCAGATTGTGACGACTTCAGTTCTGCTGGCGGCTAGCTACAGCAATGGCCAGCACCATTGTGTCCTACATAGTGCTCAGAGAGTTAGGCACTTTCCATATACTATGTAGGAAGTTGGTATTTCAAAGACCGCTTACTTCATACGTTAGAACAAATCTCAACACCACCAAGAATCGGAACTCCCTGGATAAACACATCATGTAACAATAACTTGGACATAGAGATAGTACGGTTCTCCATCATAGTCTGTCTGCCTTAATATCGTGTACGAAAGGGGTTGAACTTGACCCTTGAGGAAAGCAAGTATGTTGTTGACTCGTAGTCTTCGATCCCAAACTGGTACTCGATATCTTAGATGTTGCCGCTGCCATAGGTACTTTGTGAAAGTGGCAAAGATGGCACGATTGTCCAGTATACATAGTTGGCACCTCAGAATCCCCGCCGCATCCTCCCCGAACCCAACAACTCTGCTTGTCAGCTCTCAAAGCCCGAACCCAACATAGGCCCCACAGCCCGAATGCTCCGTATCTTACCTACATTAGACTACCCAGCATAGTACCCATACGCAAGGTGGCAGCCCAATACTATGCAACCTACGCCGTAGCATGTAGGTATGTAGTGTAGGTATTGTCGGCTGGGTGCCATCGTATCGCTCACTCACCAACCTTGCCGGTCAATAGGGTCGCCACCCCTTATGCTCGGTGGAGTGGCCGGGTAGTAGGCCGAGAACGGGGTAAATACGTTAGATCCATGTACGGGTACCCTACATAGCAGTGTACTTTATCTGAGATTTCTGCAAGATCATCAGTACGGACCAAACCTATTCATCAAGGAGTACTACCGGTATATCTGCCAGGCGCCTTTCCTTCGTCTACCTACCGGTTATAGAGCTTGTTAGGCCTCCAAGTTGCTACGAGTGAGGACTTGGGCAAGCCAGGCGACTACCGGTAGTGATTGAGGAATACACGACACTACATAGTAGGTTTACTCGATGGCTGCCTGAGGATTGCCTACCCGTTTCTCTGGTGTTGGTAAGTAGCAACTGTACACTAGGTACGAGCAAACGAACTATCTAGGTACGTAGGTACGCTCGTTTACGCTACAAAGATAAGTAGATATGCAAGACGTGGACAAGTGCCGAACGTGATATCATCCTTGCATTGACAACTCGACATACCTATGCGGAACTTGCTGTCAGTGCGACTATGCGCCTCAGTACATGCCACCATGACGAGCTGTGCTATCTACAGTTCGTTATGCTGGGATCATAGGTAGATAGGTACCTACCTTGTCCTATTATGTAGATACCTAGTACGGACAATCTTCATTGAGGCCCGGCCGAAAGTTATAGCCAGGTAGGTAGACGTCAACCGCCCGAAGGAAGAAAACGTACCCCCAACACTGCCGCTCATGCCCAATACCTAATACTTACTTACATATTCCGTAGTAGTAGGTAGATAGGTAGGTAGGTAGGTACGTTATGTACCGTACTCAGCGTGAACTTGTTAGCCTCAAAGGAGATGACCGGCAATTACCGTCGGTATATCTCTCAAGACAGACATCGATGCCGTACTAAAATACGTCGTACACTACCGAGGTATGTAGCTTAATCAAGTTACTCTATTCCGTACATAGTATCTAGTTTTAGTAACTCCTATGTTGGCCTTACAGCGCTTTCCCGCATCAAGCAGTCTGGAGCTAACTGCCCTCGTTGATCAACTGAGCATGGAAGGCTTTACTTAAATGGGACGAAAGTTAAGCGGATCTCAGTTCACGCTATAATGTAGGCACGGGATAGTGTGCCGACCATTTTCCTCTTGAAAGGGTCAAAAGGGGCCAGTGATTCACTTATACACTTTTCAAGTTCTACGTGATGCCAGGCACGAATTCGGCGTTGTTGCGGTAAAGTCACAACGATTAAGCAACTCTGGGTACATCAACAGGGAGCCGAACCCCCATTCAACACACGTCAGTGACCCCCATCGGCATGCTTCCGAGGTGGCCTGCAGGAGCCCGCGATTATGTCGATACCTGCCTACAGTTGCTTACCTACCTAGATCTACTTCGTACATCATGTATTCCGTACTAACTACGGAGTAACTATGTATAATACCTACCTAAGATAGACTGACTAGGTATATAGGCAGTAAATCGCGGATTATGGTACCGGTAGGCCCTTACGTATAACAACATATGTGGGGTCTGGACTCCCATGAGCCTTGATGTGATTCAAACCAGATCAGAAATCATAAGTCAACCTCAGTAACTAAAGACCTACCTACCTACTAACATTGGATACCTGCCTATCGTACGAATCATTTTATCTCTGTGTACATAATCTATGAACGGCCCGAGTCATGTGAAAGAGAAGGCACCTAGTTATTATCTTGGTATGTTTCGTCGACAGTACAAGCATGAGCCATGACTCGGGCTGGCCAGTAGCAACCATAAGGCTACCTATGTAGAGAACAAGCTAGCCGTCGGCATTTCAAGACAAATATTGTAGTTTTACCGGTATCGTGGCCGCGACTACACGATACCGGTATGTCCGCCAATACGATGTGCCATGATTTATAACGTGCCCATTTTCCTCCCTCCCGAAGGGCCGTGATCAGCACGCAATGCCACGTATGACGATTTACTCAACAGCAGCCGCCCAACCCGCCGAAATGAATTGCTACCTCTCCTGCTGTCTGACTCCCGTGATGTCGGCAGTCCGGCTTGTTTCTACCTTCCGATTGAGTTGGCCGCTTGCGAGGCGACGTCGTGATCATTCCGGCAAGGAATACCTAACCACTTACATGGTTAGCTTTGTTGCTCCTTGAGTGACGACTCACGAGTTCGCACGCAGGAACCGCGTGGGGAGTGAGTCGCCAATGCCAGGGTACTTTCTGTTTATCTGATCCCAAACGGCTAGCCAGGTATAATGTAGGTTAGGTGCTGGTTCCTAACTTGCTGGCCGTAGTTGAATAAAAGCCTGCGATGTCAGCAACCGTCCAGCAAGCCTTGGGTGCTGAACGAGAGTCGAAAGCCAAGACCTTATTGGACTGGTGAATTTCAGTACATCACCGGTATCTACATCATGTACGAAGACATTCTGGACGAGTTCTTTCGGATCTTGCTGTGCAATGATGTAGATAGCGTACTTCGGCCTATAAACATGCCTACCTACGTATGTTAGCTCTCCTCCCTCTCTCTGATGGATATACTATGTATATACCTACTTGCCTACTCTATTTTGATATGTTTTCGGCTTACCACAACCGGGAAGCCTTACGAGTTTGTATTTTCCTTTGCACAGCAGACCTAATTAGCCAAAAGGCGTGAGCGTTTCGAGGTATTGTACATACTGTAGTAGGTACTTCCGCACTTCATACGTACTTTGCATTTTGGAGATGATCCCTTATCTTCTCCGGGGATCGTCACGGTTTCAAAGGCGAGTAGTGTACTTCGTACGAATGGACATTATGACGTAGTTAATATTTGATTGAAGAACTCGGTGTTGAGTCGGTAATCATATCTCTCTTCCGCTCTCGATGCCAAACAGAAGGGTTCGGTACGGAAACAGACTGGCCTGTACGGACTATATCCAAGCGGTGTTCCCTTACATATCCGGACTCCTGCCCGGAGTTATAGGCGATGTGCGTCCGTACCCACGTCCGTACTTCGTACATTAGAATGGAACACTTACTTCGTAAGTAGGTAGGTAGTTAATGGCTCGGCCGTACGTGAACCAATTGTCTTGGGCGCGGATATAGTGCACATCTCCGTTGTAGGATTTGTGATCGCATGCGTCACACTCATCGTGCTTCGTACGTCCGTCCACTACATATAAATGATCGTATAAATTAGGCAGTTCAGGCTGTATATCTTCTAAGATGCTGCTCAGCGCATCCTGTCATGTACGTACGTTGACAATGGTTGACATTGTCACATCAGGCCATAACTACAGCACTTATATACCTAATGCACCGGTCACAGTTTGCGATCAGAAATCAGTACGCAGTCTACGGCAGTTGAGTCCCGATGCCTCCGGTATCTCACCACTATGTGTGAAACGGAGTGTGACCCGTGATGTACCGTGTATGTAGTTACATGGCATGAGATGGCGACGGATGATTGTCGGGTCAATGTGGCTTTGGCATCTGATAGGACGGGTTGGGAAGGCAATCTCGGTGCAAGCTCGGTCACGACAATCCCGGAATCTTCGACCTACACTACTATTACGTAGGGGACTTGACCGCCGAATTTACACTAGTCCCGAGACGGTAGTATTTCCTTGCGCTAGGAAGTTTGGGGCAGCCCCTTCCTTGCAAGGCCCATCCTCTGTATGCAGGGCTCGCGCGCTAGTGTAGGTACATGCACGGGTACATCTCGTTAGTAGTGTACACTATAAGTACCTAATCCGCTGCTGTACGCTACTGTAGCTGCGTCGTTACGTGGTACCTATGTATGTAGGTACTATACTAGCCCAGGATCATCTGGGATGACGTTTTTCTGGCGAGGTCTTCGATGTGGATCTGACTGAGGTACCTACAGCTGTACAGTAGGGCAGTCACCCAATTATGTCGTGTACATAGTGCCGAGTCTCTAGAAGCATGGAAAGTTCCACGGCGCATTCTGCGCGTCAGCCGTAGCAGTCGCCCGGCCTGCGGAATGAAGGTAGCTGAAATACATACCGTAGGTAGTACAGTAGTTACCTATGCTCTCACCACGATCACGGTAATGAGGTAAAGCTATGGGGATCGATGGGCGAGAGATAATATGTGTGTTAGGTAGGCATATCTCTGGCGCAACGATGCCGTAGATACTACGCTTACCTGCGAGTTAACGTTACAATAATGCTTGGCCAGGTAGATAATGTAGTAGGAATGCAGATAGAAACCATATGTCCAACAACTCCGTGCATTACTCTGTGGAGTTGCCTCCGGCGTCAATTGTCAGTGCGGAACCGCTGTCTAGTAAAAAAGCAGCAACGGGCGATTGGCGATCTACCGTCCAAACGAAGAACCGTTTTTGTTGAATTACATAATGTAGTCCCGTATCGCCTTTCCTGATTGAGACTTCATGGCTGACTTCACTTAACGAAGTCCGGACAAGGTTGTGCCAAAAGCCATGTGCGTTGTGGATATCGTTTCGTCACTTGAAGCTTCGACGACGTTCAAAGTTTCAGCCTCATCCAGGCTCCATCGTAAAAGGTTGGTGATGGATCATATAAAATGAGGGTCTCCGGGTTACACAGGATGGGGCCTGAGGCATGGCCTCTTTTGTCCGTCTTCAACCCGATTGAAACATGTACCGATAATATTATTAGATCGATGCCCACCTTTTGCCCACTCTTGCCCGCCCTTTTGCCCACCTTTGCCCGCTGCCCACCTTTACGGAGGCCGTTGCACAACTTGCCACACCCGAATTCCACGGCGGTGGATTTGGATATCGGCGTTGGTACTGTGTTGCTGTGGCTTTGACGCCGCGTTTGCACTCGGACGGAGCTTCACCCGCACGCTCTCTTATCTGGGCCGAGGCACAAACGGGTAGGTACACGACCGGTACAACATACTATTAGGGTCGAGAGAGGCGGCTAGCGAAGTCGGAGGTTTACTAACAACAGTAGGTAACTCGCTCTGAGGACTCTGCCGTGCTGCTCCGCTACCTACCGCACCTACACTACCTACCTAGAGTTTCCAAGTACACTACCTACCTACATGATACGTATGCTACCCTTCTTGTACAGATACCAATGCACTAGGTAGAGTCTTTAGTGTACGGCTGCAGTACCTACGTATTACTAACCTGTTCAGTACATTATGTAACACATAGTACATTAGATAGTTACCTATCCACGCGTACGACCGTAGAGCACATGAAGTCAAGTTGGTAGCGTCGAGTAATGTACGGTCGGATAACTACCTAGTTACCTATATTGAGGTAGTGAACGAAGTAGTGTACGAAGTAGGTAGGTACATGCTACCGTACTATGTAGGTATGTTTTGCTTTTGCTCCACTTCCCCCGCAAGCCGACAGCTAACTACCGGTAGCATCATTGTCTTGAACTGTGTTCTGAGAAGTTCGTATATCGAGTTTACACGTACACTAGTTACTATCTACTACCTAGGTACATGAGTAACTGCGCTCGGTGGTTATCGATACTTGGGGGCATGGGAAAGGGGCGGCTTTGCGATACCTACGTCACGATCATCATCAGACACAGCGGTGCTCAGTACATTACACCTTACGTATGAACTCCCTCGGAAAGGTTAGACGTTGGTATCAGCCTAAACTTGGTTTGTGTGGTGGTGTCCTGGGGTTAAATGGCATCTGTCATTGGCTAACAACGTCACGACCCTGCTGTTCGGCCCACCGGGATTGCTCGGCCACCCGAGTATATCGACAGGGAATTACAGGAAGCGGCACCCCTCAATGGCCGACTAACACGGTAAACACGCTACATACCAGTAGTAAACTAGATCCTAGGTCTCTAGTTACCTACCATGAAGCGGTGACAGTTAGGTAGCCTGAGACATAACAGGCACAACCCGTATAGGTATGTTAAATGATTGATTATTTGCAACCTGAAACAAATACACCTTCGTACATGTAGGTAATAAGACAATAGCCCTTGTGGTGCCGCCGCCTATGAATGGGCTTTAACACAGAGAATGGAAATTGTGATGCCATATCGATCCCAGTAAGTATGTCTTTCTATTCCGTTGGAAAAATACCATCGGGTAAACGCCATTTAGGGCCCTAAGCTACAGCAGCTGAAAGCTGGGTACGTAGCCTCGTGAATTAAGACGCGGCGGAAGAAGTCATCCAATATCTATTTTGAGGCTTGGAGCTTTTACTGCTATGTAATCCCTTTGAGCTTGGCGATGATGCAACACCCTTCCCCGCCATGCCAGCCCGGCTCGTAAGGCTGCGTGCTCAGACTGCAAAGCGCACACAAGCCGCTTAACTATATTTAACTACATACAAAGTACGGACTACGGACGTACAATTTACCTAATTACGCGTTAACCAAACTGAAATATGCCGGAACATCCTGGCCATCCGGCCGCTTGAAGGACGAACCCTTTAAGTTGAAAAACTACCTAGGTAGTATGGAGTGGCCTACCTACATAGGTAGTAGTTACCTTACTATAATCGTGACGGCTAGGTACCTAGCTATCCAAAACCCGAAGTTGACCGCGTTGGCCGGAGTTGATATCTCGGGGGCGGAGCAAGCGGGATCCCACTTTGCTTGACCTCATAAGCCGAATTATGGAGAATCCGGATATTGGAGGAGCTGGGGCGGTACTTATGCCGCAGATGAATCACGGCGTAGTTCGATGTCATGCTACAGTAGGTATCTAAGCAATCTGGCTCTGGAGATGTTCCCTTGGCATTAAAATTCCATTGGAGAATTGCATTTGTACAACGTAGTGTAACTTTGTAAATGGTGTAGGCATGTCGTGTTTATAGACTGAGTCACTCTACATATTGAACTGATGTACTTCGTACATGTACGGACTACGGAGTACCGTATAACAGAGTACACCTACAACGCCTAGAGGTCTCGTCCCGGTAAGCCTGTCGACCGATATTAGGCCGGGCGACTAACAAGTAGGGTAGACTACCTCCCTTACCCTTAGGTAAGGACTTACTGCATGTAGTGTAGCACGTCGCACTGAGGCCAATCCGTACCGATACGGCAATACCAACGAAGTACCTAACATGATGGAAGCATGCCGCGTCGAAGGGAGGGAAGGGATTCAGACATGTGCCGTGGGTGCCGTGGTTCCGCGATAGGCAAGACAGCTAACAGCCTGCCGTACCTACCACGACGCAACTGCGCTACCTCTACACGGCCTAGCAGGGAATGCAAACCGATTTGCCGCAACGAACAGTGTGTGTTCTGGTACCGAACGAATTGCAATTTTCACGCTACATACAGCATTGCTAACCGCCTACCAAGTTGAGCGCCATCACACCGCAGGTTTCCAGATGACGAGTCGGACCAGATCTTACTACACTACCTATGTAGGTAGCATGGTATGTAGGTGATCATTGAGCACTATAGAGCTTCTCCTACCTTGCTACCTCCTTTATATACCCAGGCGGTTTTGGTTGGATGTTCGCAACTGTTCCTTATCTCTAGATGCGTTGTGCACAACTACCTATCTAGTAATGCATTGCTACATACCATACAGCATATATTTTGCTCTTTCGATTATCCCAATTTCAATTGCTATTGTTTCCCCCACGAAATCTATGTTTCAGGCTTTCAGCAAGCATTGTGATGTGTACCTATATGTACCGGTAGTTAGTCAAGTTATTGTAATACCGGTAGAGCTGAGCCAACACGGTCTTTTAGTTATCGCAGTTATTGAGCTTATGTTAGACGGGGCCTCGAGAGCCAAGGTAAACACCAGCAACGCACTTGGGTATAAAATACCCGCACCCACCTGCGGAATGCGTGTTTGCGGTAACTACACGTACAGACTGTAGGTACCTATGTAGTCGGTACGTCGTGTGTTTACAGAGCCATTATGTGGCATAAGTCGTCCGCATACGGTACCTAGGGTACCTACCTAGGTCTCGTAGGGCAGGTACTCGCCTCGAGTGGTAGAGGTACCGTTGCGCCACGGCGGTACAATCTTGTACTTCCACTTCCATCTGTCGCGGCCTGAGGTCGCTGCCTCGCTTCGCGTTAATCAAAATCAGGTGTACACAATACATTATGTGCGGTATGCCAGGTACCTCCAAAGCAGCTGATTTGACCTGTTCAATCGAGGTAGGCGTCTCTCTGTGCTCCCACTTCCCTCATATCTGGCCTGTCTCCGTCTCTTTCGACTTCTCCCTTCTTCTCATTCTCTCTCTCTCCTCTCCTCTCTCCCGTTCCATCTGTACACACTCGCGTCTACTTATCGCTCTAACGGCAATTGGCGTGAACTCCTGGCGCGCTCCTGTCGTCCCATTTCTACAGTATTGCGCATCCTGGTTGTTGCTGGAGACATTGGAAACGCTTACCAACAAAGTGTCCCCACGTGTGCAGCCTTTTCTGAGGGGCGCGACAAAAATTTGTGGTACAGCACCGTTTGTGGGTGTGGATTCCTGGACCTGAAATGTGAGTTTTTTGTTGTTGAGTCCATATTTTTGCCCCATTCCGCCAGTCCACCAGCCCGTCAGCTTCGGTCTTTTTTTTTTTTTTTTTTTTTTTTTCTGATAAATACGTCCCATGCCCTGACCACACGCCATCTGCGCTATCCATGGCCCCCTCTGCGGTTGTTGTTAGGTGCATGGTAGGTACCTTCTGCTAGCCCTGGAGGTGTGCTGTAGCCGATACTTAGCTGTACATCGGTGCATTGCGCTGCCTATGCAAGTGCGTAGGTACCTCCTGGTACTGCCGTACGCATGTGGTTAGCTAATTTGAACTCCCCACCTTCCCCCCCACCCAGCCCGATGCCAACGCCAACGGCCACTTGGCTGCCACATGCTAGTGCCTCTGCTGGCTCAACTGCCAAACAGTGGTCTGCTGCTGTGGCCTGTCCGCGACTCCGCGGTGCGTTTAGGTAGGGGCTAGGTACCTAATGGGCATTGACGCTGCAGGTGCGACCTCAGGTAGAGTTGTACCTGGCCGGTACCTGCTCTGCGCTGCGCTGCACTGCACTGCACTGTTGACCCCCGCCTCCCGGCCCCCCCAGCAGCCCAACCACTGCGCCCGGGTCTTTCTACAACACTATCTGCGCTCAAAATCTCCTTCCTCATCCTCCCACTCTTTTTATCCCGTGCTCCACCCAACACTCCATCTCCTCTTTCTTCACCACCACAACCTCCACCTCCACCTCCACCACAACAGCACCACAACAGCACCACCAGAACACCAGCAGCGCAGCCTGTGGCGGATATTCGCCTGGTACAGATACCGTCGGGTACACGCCCACTTTTCCCTGCGCGCCTACACGACGCTAGTTCTTGACTTGCAGTTTACATGCATCAGCATCTCGACGAGTTACCGTCATCCGCCCCGTTCTTCGTCGTCAGCATCCACTCCTGTTCGCCGCCGTTGATATTTTAGATCCTCCACCACTCGAACCGCTGCTGTTCGGCACTCGTGTCCACTTTTCACACGCGACTGCCTGTCCGGCTGTAGTTGTACCGGGGACTGCCTGGCACTGCATCAGATTCCTGTCCCTGCTACCTCGTCGTCCGTACATTGTACGGGCTGCCTACACTACACATCTGCTACTCTACCTACTCTACAATACCGGTACATTTACATTTCTGACCAGCCGCCCCACAGAACATACGTCGCGCCTGCAGCCAGCGTCAGAAACAGGCGAAAAGGAGCACAGGCGAAAAGTCTGTCTGCCTGCGCCGGTCGTGCACCTCAGATCGGGCGGGAATAAAAAAAATAGCCTAAAACCAAAAGCCAACCCTGCGCCCGTACAGTTCAAATAAGAACCCGGCTCGCCTCACCGCACACCTCGAGAAACGGGGCTCCTCTTCTCCACTTTACAAACACGACCCAGCCCCATACCCATTCCATCGTCCCATCTTGTTCATTGGACGTCACGACGCTCCGGTACTTGTCTCTACGGGCTCCTGGACCCCAATTCTTTACCCCAATTCTGTGCCCCCCCTCCCACCCCTCATCATCTCATTGTTACGATCTTTTTTCTCCCCAGAAATCGGGTCCCTTTCCCGCCAACCTGTGTTGTTCACAGCATCCACCCGCTTCGCCGCTTCGCCGCTTCGTCTAGCAGCCTGGAGACGGCTTGCGCTACTACCGTTCGGTATCAGACGTGGAGGATACTAGGATTTTGGGTCATCGATCGCTGTTTCCGGCCGTCGACGTCGACAAGTACGCTCGCGCTCCTACGCGTACCGTGTTGTTGACCTACTGTGCCCCCTCCCGCGTATCCACACAGCGCACGCGTATTCCGGTACGACGCGTGCTCTGCGGGCGGTCACACGGAGGTCCTGGACATAGACAACGTTCGTAGTTGACAGACATCAACGGACTTGCTACGTTTCGAGCAGTCCCTGGTGTCGTCTGCAACGCCCATCGCCCAAGTTCGAGGATATGGACAATAACCCTTCTGCTCAGCAGCAGTACTCGTCTAACCAGCTAGCTACCTCGGGCTCCTCATACCCTTCTCCGTCAGCCGTAGCGCCTCACCAGCTGCAGCAAGGTTCCTCCACTCAGCACACCTTGCCGCCTCTGCAGCACAATAATAGTATGCAACCTATTTATGGGAGCCACCCTCATACGCCCAGAACGCCCGGCACTCCCAGCACCCCGCAGTCGCAGAACAACATGAGCAATTACCCGCCACCGAATGCTGGTCCTGGCCGTGGGTCGTACCCCATGATGCCCAACCAGTACCAGAATCCCCCCCAAGGTTATCCCACTACAACCTCTATGATGCCGCAGGCTTCCGTTGCCGTCTCTCACCCGCAGCCCATCGCGCCGGCGCCAGCCGCTGTGCGGCCCCCTGTTCTCCGTCCAATGCCTGCAGGTGGGGTCATTCCCCAGTCAGGAATGTCGTCACCCTATACCGGAAGTCCTATGATGGGCCATCAGCCGAACTTGGTCCAGGATACCGAGCAGCCTACCCACGTAGTGGGATCCCAAGGACGGCGCGGGATTCTGCCTAGCGCGCCAGGTCGGCCCGCAGCCCCCACCGGCAGCGGTGCCTCGAAGAACACTGTCATCCCTCAAAAGGATGCAGACGGAAAGTTTCCTTGCCCCCATTGTACCAAGACTTACCTCCATGCAAAGCATCTGAAGCGCCACCTCTTGCGCCGTAAGTTTGTAGTTTCCGTCTGCGTATTATAGGCATGCTGACAGATCGAGCAGACACCGGCGACCGCCCCTATATGTGCGTGTTGTGCCGCGATACGTTCTCACGAAGTGACATTTTGAAGCGCCACTTCCAAAAATGCTCGATTCGTCGAGGTAACCCAACCGGGGCGAGTCATCTATCTCACCCCCAAGCACACGTTAAAAAACAACAGCAGAATGCGCAAAAGGCAAACGAGGGCGATCTTGGTCACATGAATGGCATGACCAGTATGCCCAGTGACGGGGTTGTCCATCCTTTCGGTATGGTCCAGATCCAAGATGGTATGGGAAATATGGCCAACGACCAAAATCAACTCTCTAGATCGAGCAGCATGAGTCGAATGGACGATGCCGCCAACCGGGACCGTAGAAATATGCCAGCTGGCTATAACGGTGAAGTTTCGAACTCGATGTCGTCCAACATCAACCCACAGTTGGCCAACTTCAACATGCCTCCGAACCAGAATGGTGGGATGCCCATCTATGGGGCTTCTGGCTCAAACCAACAGTCGGGCCTTGACTGGTCTCAGATGTTCCAACAGCCTGGTGCGCAACCAACACATACCTACAACACTACGTTCCCATCTCCTAATATTGGACAGAATCAGACCGCAATCAAAGCCGAGCCTAACCTCATCCCCGAGAGATCCAATGGCACACCGGGCACCCCCCCGACCGATGGCACCGATCGCCCGCTCTTTATCACGAACTGGGAACCGCAGATGTCTATGCAGGATGGGTGCCAGCAGCTTTCTACTCAGATAATCAATTTTTTCTACCCACCTGGTAGCTATGTTCGCCCCGAGAACAGTACCATACATCACTTTTTCCACCCCGAAAACATCAAAACCTTTCTTCAGTCGTTCATTCATTTTCATATTCATTTTTCCTTTATCCATGTTCCCACCTTTCGCATCATGGAAACTTACCCCGGGCTCGCTGCTGCCATGTGCTGTACCGGCGCTTGCTACTCCAGTCGGGTTGACCCGGCGCTCGTGCACGAGGTCACAACTTTCCTCAACATTGCTCTTGAACGTGACTGCGCTCTAGCAGAATCCCAAACTTCATTCAAAGTTGAAAACAGCAAGGATAAAGTCGGTATCGAGAAGTTGCAAGCGCTAATCTTGATGTCCTGTCTACTAATCTGGAATGGAACTCCGATCCAGAGAGAAACCGCTCGACGTCTTTTTCCGATTGTCGCCTCCATTGTGCGGAATTCCGAGCTGCTGCAAACCCAGAAGGAGCCAAATTTCAGCGTGCTCCACCATCCCAACTTCGATTTGGAAAAATCCGTCGCCCAACCGTTTGATTGGACCATATGGGTTGAGCAGGAAAAACGTATTCGACTGATGCATACGGCATATCTCCTGGACGTTGCCCGAGGCTTGTATTTTAATCTCGAGCCACAATTTGATCCGTTTGAGATTGCCATTCCACTCCCAGCTGATGACGCTGCGTGGGAGGCTCAATCTGGGGAGGAGTGCGCTGGCGCCCTCAACATGTTTGGTCCAGATGCCGTGAAGAAGGCCAACCCTGACGGTTCTCAACGGAGCAACCAACCTGAATTGAATCTTGTCCTTCGAGCTATGTTGGATAGTTCCATCCAAATCCATCCTGGAAGTACTAATCTATGGGGAAAGTTTATCTTGATCCAGGCTATTCTTGCCCTCATACGACGTGCGCAGGTGGAAGGCAACCTTTCTGGGCTCGGCGGTTCGACAACGCCACTTCGCCGAAGCGATTGGGTTCTGATGGGGAGCTCTGACACTGGTAACAGCCATGCCAGCGTTGGAAATAGCGAGAGGAACACTCCAGTATCTGGGGTTCAGCCTATCTCGTCCGAGCTCTACAGTAGCTTCTCTACAGCACTGGACAAGTGGAAATCCTACTGGGACATGGACATGGCCATTCAATTCCCACCGTCCGTGTTGAATCCTCGACGTTACGGTTTCTCCAGAGATGGCCCGCTTTTCTTCTGGCTCGCCAAGTTGTTTCTCCGAACGCCACGCTTAAGTGTTGTCCAGATGGGCCCAGATCAACGGTTGACACAAGTTCTCCAGTTACTCAAGACTGCGACTGCCTGGGCTGAAACAGACGGAGCTTCGCATGGCGAAGAGCCTGATTCCGCAACAGTAATCAATCCCGAGTACGCGGTTCCTAATCTTACCCTCGAAATGTCTCAATTCTTTAAGCCGCTGCCATCCGTGGGGGAATCTTCGAGTGCAACCTGTGTTAAAGCATAGGTGGCTATGGCAGCAGTGAGAGACCCTCGTCTACGTCTCTGCGAGTATTCACGGCGTTGTTTACTACATTTCCGATCTTCAAAAGTTTCGCGGCTCCTGCATGGAATTAGCATGATGGGTGGTTCTTTGATTTGCATTTTCCGGTTCAGCTCGTACGCGTTTATTAGACTGGCTGTCTTCCTCGCATTTAGACACGACGATTAGATTTCGGGTGGGCGGGGAATGGTGGCTGTACTGTCGCCTCTGGTGGTTGTCATGACATTGTAACGTTTTGTGGTACCTGGCAAGCATCCCCGATAGGGTGGCTTTATTGACGTGGCACGCATCTTTCATGAAACAAGGCATTCATTCGGCTAGGGACTTGTAATGGGTTTGCAGCGAAGTCATGAATATTGCTCTACTTATAGCTCATCAGATATAGAAGCCGTACTGAATCATACAACTCTTCTATTGCACAACTGCAGCTGTGACGCGGAGTACCTCCGCAGCGGCATTGCATTCATTGCAATTGGCCGATGTTTATAACCTGTACCTTGGTTGAAGCAAAGAAGCAAGCAAAGAGTGTTGTATGGTTTGTATCGAGCAACATAGCGGAATACCAGTATGCTTCCTGGCTGATATTTACCTACGGGCGTACATTACGTGATGACCGAGTATGAGTAGATGCAAACGTAACTTCGTAGTCTGTATAATTACCTTGGTATACCCACGTAGGCACGTTGATTCGAAAAACCCCCACGTATTACAGGCATTGAGTCTTTTGGTTCTACTAAGCTCTTTACTTTTACTGCTACTGCTGGATAGCCTGTCAAGACATATTTCTGTTGGGTTAATAATCTGCGAGGTTGGTGGGATGGCGGCTACGCCCCCTCCGAACACCTGATCCCACCGCTTTCTGCTCGGGTCACGGGCCATTTATCCTTCCGGGCTGTCCGGGCTCACCCCCTCCTGTGAGAATGCAGCCAATTAGCTCGCGGGTGGACGATTGTTGCTGCCGTCGGTGGTGGCGATGGCACCTCGCGTCTTCGTGTCGTGGTCGACGGTCGTGATTCGCGGCGCCATCTCCCGCAGCGCGGCGCGGTCTTCTTCTGTTGGCTTGAAATACCGCTCCTCGGCCCGATCCGATAGCTGCAGGCCGATGGCGCCCCAGGCCAGCAGACCTAGGCCCACGCCGATGCGGGCCTTGGAGGAGAGGTTGCGGAAAGATCTGGCAGGTTGTTAGTTTCTTTTTCTTTTATTTTATTTTGCTGTTTGTTTATTTGTTTGTTTGTTTGTTGGGTTGTTTGTCAGGGCATGTGCATGTAATTGCTCTTGAAGCTCAAGTAAGTGGCGGGGGGGTTGGGGAATAGTTAAGAGATCCGAAGTTCGGAGTCGAGTTGGGATATGAGAGGGTAATAAAGATATTCGTCATATGCAGGGATGGCCAGCCAGGGCGCATATAAGGTGGTGATGACAATGGCTGGCTGGCGTGGTTGGGTTGGCTTACTGAAGCAGCGACATGGAGGTTGATGTTGCGCGTGTGTGGGCGGAACCCAGCTGAGCTCAGACGAAAAAAAGTGATCCGTTACTTTCTCTCCTCCTTGTCTCGCGTTGTCAAGACAAGGCGAAGGTGAGCGAGAAGCGATTCCCTGCGGAGGGGTCTAACGACGCATGAGTGTAGCCACACCCACGTGGTCTTATTTATCGCACCGGCCAGGGTTTCGAGACCAGCGGCAGGAAAGAAACCCGACGGGCGAGCCAAGCAGAAGGGCTGTCGGGGTAGGACGGGATAACATGCGCGAAGGAGCGAGTCGCAACGGATGTCAAAACGAACAGATGATGTATCGCCTCTGCTCGTTTGGATGACTCGCGAGATACTGGAACATCCAATATAATGGTGTCTCGGGTAGCAGGCTGACACAAGCGGTGAAAGACTTATATAGGTCCGTGGTATGCGGTACGGGATGGGAGACGATGAGTGTTGGTGTGACTGATGCCGTGTGAGGGTTGCGTCCTTTTGTATCGGTACTTGGGGTGCTCGACCTGGTCTTTTTATTTTATTTCTTTTATATAAAAAAAACGAAAACCAAAAAGGTTCTTCAAATGGGTCCCTGATATTCCCTTCTTTATGTCTCCCGACGTTAATTGGTGTTGATTCTTGAGATACCTATTGATGAGTGTCGAAAAGTCCGATGTTTTGAGGGTGATGCGCCACATACGCACGCACTAGCCACCGCTAGTTAGCTAGACGCCTCTTGTCTTTTACTCAGTTATCCGGAATGCCTGGAGCGAGACTTTGCTTCAACAGGGTGATGCGTTGCTTCCCGACCAGGCGTTGACTCGGCGAATCGAATGTCTTACTGCTACGTCCGTACATATTTCTGCCAGGTGGGAGTTGGTACAGTCATTTCAAGCGTCTCCTGTTTAGTCGCTATTTCTGACAGAATTGATTTCTGGGAAGTACTTCTGTGGACGGTAGTCCTTGATTTGAATCCGCTCAAATATCATTTGTATAGCAAAGGCATGAAACCTAGTAGTACCTACCGAAGATCAAGAAAACCTTGCGATACCCGGCCGTGTCTCAAATGCCACCCAGGAGCCAGCAATACTGATTCCTGGCACTTGGGTCCTTTGCTGTTCATAGCCTGACGGCTGCGGCCCTCTTAGGTATTAGAACAATGCCCCTATGTCTAAGCAACAAGCACTTGTTTACGATCCAAGTTGACATGTGCTCTGAAATTCGTACGGCGTATCCAAATCAGATATGCCTTAGGATGGTCTATTCGCTGGCGCCGTATTGAGCCCGGTACTCTTCGATCCGCCGAAGGATCTCCGGGTCTGATATGACGCCCTTCATGCCAGCAGCAATAATGTCATTCAGCTTAATGATGGCTATTATTGGGATGTTGTACTCCTTACGCAGCTGGCCGATGGCACTCGTCTTGCCGTCCCCGTCCGGTAGCGTCTCCTGACGGTCGAGCGCAACAACGATGCCGACAACAGTGCCGCCTTGAGCACGGATCATGTCAATGGCTTGGCGCTTGGCCGTACCGGCGGAGACCACGTCATCAATGATCAACACGCGTTTTCCCTTGAGCGGAGACCCGACGATAGTGCCGCCCTCCCCGTGATCCTTAGCCTCCTTGCGGTCGTAGCTGTAGGCCGTGCTGCGATATTTGGCGAAGTCCAGGCGGCCAAGGGCATAGAGGACGGTTGCCGCCAGCGGGATGCCCTTGTAAGCTGGACCGAAGATGACATCAAACTCAGGTGCCTCGGCGACAATGGTCTGGGCGTAAGCATCTGAAATTGGCACGTGAAGCTCGAGGGTGAAGAAGTCTCCGGCGTTGAAAAAGTAGGGCGAGATACGCTTCGACTTCAACTCATAGGACCCGAAACGCAGGGCGCCACCCTCAATAGACGCGCGAAGAAAGTCTTGCTTGTACTGAGGTAAAGCCATGGTGGTTGTTTTCTTGTCTTGAATGAACCGCAGGAATGGCCACAACGCAATGAGGATGATGGTGCCTAGGTATATATATATGTTTATGTTTATATATATTTGTCCCTCCTTTTTGGTGGCAGGATGCGAGCACGTTATCACGCTGGATTTGTGTCCTAGATAGCTGTGTAAGTTACAAGCTCTAGCACTGGCACTTGAACAGAATCATGGGTAATTTAAAAGGTTTACCTCTCGAAAACCTAGTGTAGATCAAGCCGTGAAAATGGGTAGATGTTTTTGAAGCTTGGCAATACAATACAGAAGCTCGAGATGAGGGTTGGGAAGCATGAGAAACAAAACGATAAGAAAAACCCACTTACTGGACGAGACGGCTGATGTCAAAAGACTGCAATAGGGCTGGTGTGTACGAAGTACTTCGTATGTACCTAGTGCATGAAGATATGCTGAATTTACCACCCGCCGTATGCCCCTACCGGAATAGTTATCTACCAGGTAGTATCTGCTGAATCTGATGGAAGTCAGTGCCTCAAGATCCCTCCTTCCGGCCTGTTCTTCGCAGCGCCCACACCGAGTCTTATCGATAAGATAGCCCCGAGGACCCCACACGGTTTTTTTCTCGGCCATCCAGCCAGCTCCATCCAAGCGCATCAGTCCTCGCCTCGTATCGCACCTCGATGCCTAGGAATCTGGCTCGCTTGGTCGACACGCCCGCCCCATAGGATTCAATCGCATTCGCTTCAACGCCCGTTTCCAACCACCTATACTCTCAGTGCGCTCGCCGCACCTCCCGTTGCGCACCATGAAGACCACCTGGAAAGACATCGCGCCGGTACCGACCGCCACGGAATTCCTCGATGTTCGTTTCCAAGACCGAATTCTTACTACCACGCAGCTGTTGGCTGATGAATATCCACCATAGATTGTCTTGTCGAGGACACAGCGTCGGCTACCGACTCAGATTCGGAGGTAACGACCGTTCTCTCACTTCCATCTACGATATCCCCCAGAAGAAAACGACAGAGATAGAGAGACGGAACGCTAACGCTTCACAGTGGCTTCAAGATTGCGAGAATAAGTAATGACCGCCTTTCCGTTCCATTTGCAGAAGCGAACAGCGCTCACCAGCGACGCAGGAGCGTTCTATACTCGGAAAGTCAAGTTTACCGCCGAAACCTTCACCGAGAAGCTGTCCCTGATATTGGTTGGTCGACGGCCGCAGAGCACAATCCAGAAACTCGGTCGCTGATATGTTCCATAGGAGGGATTTCCACGCCTTAATGACCTACACCCCTTCCATAAGGATTTGATGAATGTACGTACTGCGAACCTTTCGGACGTGGGCAGTTGGGATAGAATTCGTCGTCTAATTCTGTCTCCAGACGTTATACGATGCAGACCATTTTCGTATCGCCTTAGGTCAACTTGCGACCGCGAAGAGTCTCATAGAAAGCATTGCGAGAGATTACGGTACGTTTCTATCGTCCATATCGAATCACGACAATCATCTTCAATCTTCGTCGCCTGCAATCCCCCTTTGGTCCGGTAATAGACGGCGGTCTTAAGACCTAAGTCATCGCCAATGTGGCGAAGCAGTCTGGGCAATCAATTTGGTCTCAATGAATGTGGTTATGTCGGTTTTTTTTGGGAGGCCCATTCGATCGTTACCGACGAAAACTTGGACGATTGCATACACGCTTCGCATCTTCCCCAAAGTGCAAAATTTACGATGACACAACTACACCTGCTTTAAAACGAGGCTTTCCGTATTGTATGTCTGTCTTGGATCAGTTTCTAACAGCTTCATATAGTCCGTCTACTCAAATATGCGCAATCTCTCTACCAATGGTAAGAGATCTCGAAACGAGAAAGGAGCGATTCGAACTAATAATGAGAAGCAAACAATTGAAAAGAGCCGCTCTTGGTCGCATGGCTACGTTGACGCGCCGTCTCAAAGACCCCCTACTTTACCTGGATCAAGTTCGGCAGCATCTGGGTCGTCTCCCTTCTATAGACCCGACGGCGCGAACATTATTAATCTGTGGTTTCCCTAACACGGGAAAAAGCTCATTCCTGAAATCAGTTTCAAGAGCGGATGTTGTATGTGGCCAATGCTTATGCCGTTTGATTTTTGCTTAGTACTAATTAGAGTCCAGGAGGTGATGCCTTGTGAGTGACCCTGAGTTGGTTGCGTAGGGATTTTGTTCGTTTGCACCGACAAGATACCCGCCGGCCTGTGTTTAGCTCAAAAGCTTCGAATAACCCGGTTCGTGACGAGATTACTGACGCAACTTACAGATGCCTTCACCACAAAGAGCCTTTTGTGAGTATATGTCGAGAGCAAACCTAGTTTTGGCCCCTTTGGCTTGCGCAATGACTGATTTGAACAGCGTTGGCCATTTCGACTACCAGTACCTCAGATTGTAAGATCATCATGTTCTCCCAACCCCCTAAAAATCACTGGTACTGATTCTGGATGCTATAGTCAAGCTATCGACACCCCTGGTATGTTACCCGGTGTCTGGTGCCTTTTACGGTTGCCTCTCTGAGGACTTAGTTCTTGTGATTGATAACCGCTGACTTGGGATAAAGGTGTGCTTGATCACCCGCTTGAGGAAATGGTATGTGAACATGTGGGACATCTTGTCCAGGACCAAAGGCTGACTTTAATCAGAATACTATAGAGATGCGTAAGCAAAAGCTCAATGCTTCGCTAATAACCCGACGACTTAACACTCGTTACAGAATCCATCACCGCGATAGCACATCTCCGAGCCGCCATCCTATATTTCATGGATTTGTCTGAGCAGTGCGGTTACAGTGTGAAGTCGCAGATGCAGGTACGGGATACCCATTTCCATCACCGTACGATCCGGTATCTCTAACTTATACCAGCTATTCCGAAGTCTTAAGCCCTTGTTCGCTAATAAGTTGATATTCATCGTTATCAACAAGGTCGATATCCTAAGACGTGAGCAATTGGACGCGGAAACTGCTGCAGAGCTTGATGAGCTCGTCTCATCTTCAGGCGTTGAAGTAGTCGAACTCTCATGTATGTTCTTCCCTTTCTTAGCTATGGAGAGCAAAGCCCCGTCACTAGACTTTTATTTTTTCACTGATGGCCATGTACTACCATAACTCGAGTTTGGGTTGTTAACTCCTCTTCTCTAGGCAATACAACTGAGGGTGTCCAAGAAGCCAAAAACCTCATCTCCGATAGACTCCTAGCTCACAGAGTCAGCGAGAAGGTCAATGCCGGTACTAACAGCAGTGGCGTCATTGGTAGCAGACTGGCCGACGTGATGGCCAGAATCCACGTTGCTCAACCTACGGAAGTGCGAGAAAGCTTCATTCCCGAAGCAGCCTTAGCGAGGAAGAAATACGATAAGAATGATCCCAACCGTCCCATGCTTGCTAGGGACGTGGAAGAAGCGAACGGTGGTGCAGGCGTATTCAACGTTGATTTGAAGGCTGACTATATCTTGGCAAACCCCGAATGGAAACACGATAAAATTCCCGAAATTTTCGATGGCAAGAATATTTACGACTTTGTCGACCCTGATATTGAGGCCAAGCTGCAAGCTCTAGAAGAGGAAGAAGAGAAACTTGAGGGCGAGGGATACTACGATTCAGACGAAGAGATCGACGATGTCGAGGAGGCGGAAATCCGCAGGAAGGCAGACCAGATTCGAACTAAGCAGGCATTAATTCGCAACGAAGGAAGAATGCGCAGAATCAAGAACCGGGCCGCCCTACCGCGCAGTGCGATCAAGAAACCCCTGTCGCAACTCGAGGATTCGCTTGACCAGCTTGGTGTGGACACGGAAGAACTACAGCTTCGTGGCCGTGCACAGACCGTAAGCCGTGGCCGTTCTATGACCCGCAGCCGGTTAGGTACCGAAGACCCGAATGCTATGGATGTCGATCAGACACCAAAAGAACGCCTGCGGTCAAAGAGCCGCGCGAGAAGCCAACCGGCGACCAATCGTCGCGAGGACGGTGTTACTGACATGGCGGTCCGCACCAAGGTGGAAAGGCAGGCCAAGCTGGCACAAAGAAAGATGAATCGCAATGCTCGTCAAGGAGAGGCTGATCGACATGCAACAGCTTCGCTGGCCAAGCATCTGGTATGCTTCTTCCCACCCCCTTCCTTGAAAAAAGACTCTGTTCAAATATTGCAAAACCTCATGTCTATGTTCAATGATGCTAATTTGAATTCGTGCTGCAGTTCGCGGGCAAACGGTCCATTGGCAAGGCAAACCACCGTTAAATACGGATGGAGGGAGTTGCAATGCCAGTCACGGGTTCTGGCCTACCAGACAGTTGAAAGCGCGCATGGCTTGCTATATACGGCATGTTGTCTGTCTCTAGATAAAATCTCAATCTGGAGGTCCGAGGCAAGCGGTCGAGCTAAGAACTGGAGACAGGGGGAAAACATTCAACAAGTGCGGGCGTTCTGGCGTGGGTAATAAGGGATGTGATCTGCTTTTTATCTCATGTTGTTAAAGAAATCATGAGATGCCGCCTTTGTTTTTCGTGCGTTTTCTGGGCAATCTGCCCTGATGTGACTCATAATTCTGAACTCATAATTCTGACTATCCAGATGCGTGGCAATGCCTAACTCTTCTTTTTTCTTTTTGTTTTTCTCCAGAAACTAGCACGAGTGATAGGTAACACTTGGCCATGAGATCCATTTGCCAGTACAACTGCAGAGCTAACAACTAATATTCCACCTTGCTCGTCTGCGCTAACTTTTCCACTTTGTTCTTTTACTCGTTTTCGTTCCGATTTTGCGTGCTAGATGGGATTCTTTTACGCCGGGCTTAATTTCGTTGGTGCTCCTTGGCATTCATGGTGTTTACTGCCTTGTGGCCCGCAAGGGAGTGTGGAAGAAGGGGATACGAGACCAAAACAAAACAGTCAGAAAAAAAAAACCAAAGGAAAATACGACATGAGGACTAGGTTAACGAGGACGCTTGCTCTCATGCATTCAGTCCGTGTCAGCCACTACCGAATTCGAAATTCTCTTTTACTTTCCTTGCTCTCCCGGGTGTACGGCGCGAGTGGACGTCCGTGCGTTATCTAGAAATGGGTTTCTCACTCAACCGGCATTGACAGCCTGTTAAGTCAAACACCTAGGAGGGAGGGGGGAGGAGAGAGATAGAGAGTTAGCCATCGATCCAGGACATGAAGAGGCAGGTAAACGAGGAATTCAAAAGAACCAGGCTTCTTGCAGACGTTGCTTACCATGTCGTGCGAGCCACCGCTGCATCCCGTCTTGCTGGGCCCGAAGTGAGAGAAGCCGAAGCGTTTGAAATAGTTGACAAGATACTGTTTGGCGAACAGAGCTAGTTAGCCAGCACTCGGAAACGCAGAGGACGAGGAAAACCCCCGTAGAACTCGATCAAAGTCTGTCTCGATGGCTTTTACCTCCGGGGAGATAAGGGCGATACGGTCGGCGGGCGCATAGCTCTTGACCTGCTGCATGTAGGCCTTGACGATGAGCTTTCCCATGCCGACGCCCTGCAGTTTGGGATGGACGGCCAGGGAGTGCACGCAGATGGTGCGGCCGGTCTCCTGATGGCCGAGCTTGGACGGGGTCTTGGCCGTCTTGTAATCACGCGGGTAGTCCATGGCCTCGTCCGTGACGACGTCGCCGTCAGACCGCGTGGCCACGATGTGTGCCAGCAGCACGCTGACGGCGCCATCATCGCGGCCTGTCTCCACGGCATGTGCTGTGTGCAGGGTCTCGATGTCCCAGCCCTTTGTCTTGGAGGGCACGACGGTGCAGAAGACGCCCATGCAGAGCTCAGGAGATGCCGTCAGTCGGTATGCGAACTGTGATAAAGGAGGTCAAGTTAGTGGTATCATCGGGTATGATGAGAATTAAACAGGCGAAGTTATATATTTTGAACGGCGTGTGTATATGAGGGCACTCATGGTGTATATGACAAATACACACACACCATCATACCCGGACGGATACTTATACAGCATATATTGTGAGGACAAGTACCTTTTCCGGCGTGCAACGCTGCCCGGGATCGGCAAAGGCAGCGTTCTCGAGCGCGATGCAGCTCTCGAGATCAGAGATGGTGAGCGGTCGGATCAAGGGCGAGAAGGAAAACGGTAATAAGTCCTGGATGCCGTGGACCTGCTTGCTCTGCTGGCGACGGCGCTCCCCGCTGATGGTCTTCTGGATGTGGACAAAGTCGTCGGGCAGATCCTCGCTGTCGTCGACGGCATCCCTGGTGGCGGCCGTAGGGTCTGTGTTGCCTTTATGCTCCTCTTTTTGCCCTTGGTGCTTCGGGGGCGAGGCGGCCATGATGTTGGATGATGGGCCCGGGCGGCGTTGGTTTGCTTGTCGGCGACGAAGGGCGTGGCTTGTTATTTGATTCTGATAAGCGTTATGTATATACAACTTTTGTTTTTTATCTTTCTTTCTTTTTCCGGCTTCCCATTTGGTGTCTAGGTATGCTGTTTCATCCTATCGCGATCTTTGGGGAGACGAGAGACGGGCTGAGTGGCGAGCTGGCCCGATTCATTTGATTTTGGTTGGGATCAACACACTTATTATTACTGGCCAGAACGACCCCGCGGTCCGAAACGGTCTGGCACCGCTTTGACGGCCCGCAGAACTGGGTGGCCCAGGCCCCACCTCAGGCACGGCATCACATTCGTCATTCACGCCGACAGTACGCAGCGCATCCTAGGATTGTCTTGTGTGCATTCACATACGAAATAATCCATCTGGACGACTGAAGGAGTGGGTATCATTGTACTTGTCTCTCGTCATCCGCCCCGTCCGTCTGCCCTTGGTGGCATTTTCTCCACGGCCCGGGCAAACCCATCCGCAACTCTATCCACACCTCCGCCGCCCGGGGCCATTCCTCGTGTCCATCTCTCGGCTTCATCTTGTCCATGAGCCCCCCTTCATTCCGCGCCCTGCCCCCTACGGAACTATCCCGAAATCTACACTTGGTATTTCTTCCCTTTCATTGTCCAGTTGTACCCGAAAAGAAAGTTCCATTGCCACCTCTCCCACATCATGCCCGTCTCACTGTCTGGTGATATTGTCGTATCATGTCTTCAGCTCCATCCTAACGAAGTGCAATATCTTTCTCATCGCGACCTAGCATAGCAGACAAGACTACCAAATCAAACGCCGTATAAAGACAAAACAAAACACCCTGATGATTTTTCATTGGTCCTCATTCAACTTTTCTGTGCTTTTGTGGTATCGTGGTATCTCGCTCCGTCTGCAACGCCCTACTTTGCTAGAGGCGATTCGTGGTATCATATTTGAGTGTATTCGTGCATGCAGCATCAAACCAGTATCGTGTGTACGCCGTCACTCAACCTTTTTGAGGGGAATCATGCGAAGGGAATAAAAGAAAAACCGTTGAAAAAGCATCAAAACCCACAAACTTGCGATTCGCGCACTAAATCGCAAAAACAAAGCCGACCGACGCACGCCAGGGGTATATCCAGCCGGGGGTATTTGCATGTATAGCATCTAGAAAGAGAATCTAACGGAATGGTCCGATCGGACCGGGGTATCCTGAATTGGACGAGTGCGAAGTCGATGGTCGCCCGCTGTCACCAGACGCGCGCGTGTTGTGGCGGGGTGTCACGTCGCCGCCGTGAGGGATACTGTTGGGAGATAGCTTGTGGTCGAATCCATTGCTGGCAAAATGCCGGCTCGACCACGGGCTGCTATCATCATCTGGAAGATTGACACCGCTATCATTCCAGGGGTTGCGGTCCGCGTTGAAGCTGCGCGTCGATTCTATCGAGATCAATGACGACTTAGAAACGTTGCTCGACCCTTTGAATATTAAATTCATCGAGTGTGAGCTGTTCTTTCTGCGATCAAGAGAAGACAACAGTTGCGACGGCTTCCGGAGCTTGTCCAGCAGCGTTGTCGCGCGCTGCTGCGTCATATCGTCGCCAAAAGCCGGCTTAGTTGGCGAATCGGTTCCAACGGAAGCAGGCGCATGCTGCAAGAGCTTCGAGTCGAAGTATTGCAGCGTGTCTTCGAATGAATCAGACTTGGGACGGGGGAGAGCCCCCTTAACGACACTAACCTCAACATCGGCCGCAGTGAATTCCTGCATCAAGTAATCTATGGCGTCACGAAGGCCACCAGAGTTATTTCGTGTAAGTTTCCAGAGCAAAGTTGTAGTCTGCTTCCCGTCCTCGGTACTGTCTTCGGTGTTCTCATGTACCTCCACGGTAACCTCATATTGCGTCTTGAGTTTACCAACAAGTCCACTGACAAATTCCGGAGACTCGAGAAATTTGACTAGCGACGGAGTTCGACTTAAAACCATTTCGTGGGTTTCAGGAACCATGCCCTGTCCAACAGTTAGCATAGAAGATTCTCACCACACACCACTGCGCGATTGCATAGACTTACCAGGAATGCATCGGCACACATCGGGACTTGCCATTCGGGGCCGGTTACCGTGACTTCGTCGCTTGCTTGTTCGGTGCTCGGGAAGATGACTTTGCAGTTCCACTTCTTCTCCAGCTCCTCAATCTCTTGGAGACGAGCAATGAGTTGCCTGTGGTACAAGCGGTCGACGTGCACAATCT
This sequence comes from Xylariaceae sp. X802, assembly GCA_028637635.1. Taxonomy (NCBI): domain Eukaryota; kingdom Fungi; phylum Ascomycota; class Sordariomycetes; order Xylariales; family Xylariaceae; species Xylariaceae sp. X802. The sequence goes on along the minus strand of JAJFDH010000081.1, from coordinate 19,210 downwards.
GCGATGTGAACTCGGAGTGCTAATAATTTTGGCGGTCAGGAATACTTCGAATTTCTGTTGTTCAAACTTCTTTGGTAAATTGGATAGTCACTCACAGCCCTGTCAACCATATCCAGAATCTCGGTCTTGACTAGCTCCAGGTTTTGAGCGTTGCGGGCCGGGGTGCGACAAATTACATTGTCAACCTTGACATCGTCATCTTCACGGCCTATACCGCCTATGAAAATAGTTAGCGAGGTAGACATAAGACAATAGGAAATGATGGTCTGACCTCGATCCATAGCATTCGAAAACTTAACGAAGACCGAGTGCTTTTTCATGATGCGTTGTATGTGCTGTCCACCAATACCGATTATCCGTTTATGGTACTGGTCAGGTACATGGAAAGAGATCGAGGCCGGCATTTCTTGCTCGACTAGGGTCATGCCTTGCTTCATCGAGTCGTAGGTTGGCGCAATAACGTCTATGTCGAAATTGTACTCCCGAAAACTGTCAAAAACAATTTGGACATTGCCTGAACCTCCGTTAGCGGGTTCAGCTTAAACCGGATTCGGAGGACCTACTCTGCGTCATGATCTTGTTTATCTTCCCATTTTTCTTACCAGAGACAAACTCTTTATGCTCATTTGCGAGTTCAATCTTCACACGAATCTGTTGGGCGCCCATAGTGCCAAATCCGATCTGAGAAAGCACCGTCAATGCCGACTTGACAGCATCATCCGATCCCGTGATCGTAAAAGTCATCTTATCAAAAGCGATGTCCGCATCCGAGTTCGAGCAGATCTCGCCAAGCATAGAACGAATGTCATGCGGACCGGGAACAGTGCCAACTTGTTGAAACCACCAAGAGGAATAGTAAAATTGGCCAGCCTTTGAGCACCAAAGTTAGCGATACATATGCCAGCAGGTGAAGTAGCACGTACTAGAGACATGATTTCCTTCATGGTGCGCTCAATTTGAAGTCCTTCAACGCCCTGAACCCGAATCATGTTACGTTGGGAGGCAAGGGGTGGAAACATAATGTATGCACCATTGACTTCCATGATCTTTCTAACCTTGTCCATCCGACCGAGCAGAATACTATCAATCTTAGCTGGGGCAATAACGGCATCTTTCATGAAAAGCTTCGTTCGACTGACAAGATCGTGGATCTTGCGTTTGGCTAGCTCGATGCCTTGCGGGTTCTCGCCGGTGATGAAGATCTCGTCTGGATTACGTCGATTTGCGTTGGGAGGGCAGTATCGAGACAGCTGGGCAAACGGCGGGAAGTAAATGGCTGTGTTGGTTGCAGATTCGATCAACTTGATGTTTTTGCGGGATCGGCCGCAAACAATCGGATGTAAAGTGCTTTCGAAGTGAAAACGGTCGACATCTCGCCCCAGCTGTATCTCAAATCAGCCCTGATTTTATCTAGAATCATTGTGTTCATTAATACCAATTTGTCAATGAAGATGAGGACCTGAGTCTTGGCGTGTTCAGTAGACTCAACGTCGCCATAGATAGCGACTCTCCACCTTTGATCACGAATAACCTCCACGTCACCGTGGAGCACATCGACAATGGGAGTCAGCTTCGGGCCCAAGATGAAGATATCGACTCCACAGAACGCAGCAAAGGTATCAAGAGCGTCCGTGACGTGTTTCTGCAGCACGCCAGCGGCAGAGTCTACAATCAAGCTGTAATCCACATCGACGGTTGTACATCTCTACAAGGTCTAGTTTAGCAAAAGTTCACGGGGACAGCTAGCATGTATGCATACCAATGCCAATGGAGTGTCACTCAAAATGGTTTCTCGGCTCTTGTGGACTAATTCTGGGGCACCAAGTAGTGCGACAGTAACGACTTGTCCCTTGAGAAGCTTCGGAGTACTAAGAATGACATGGGCCTCGATGGGTAGAGGCCCTCTAGTAAGCTCCTGGCATAGTTTTTGTAGATTGGCGAGGTTCTGGGCATGCACAGGCAACTCGTATATAGGAACGTCGTCGGGGGCCTCTCCTGGATGCGTCCAGCGAAGAACAGAGTTGCCCGTGGCATGCAGGATTTCCTCGGTGTTGGGGCCGGCCAGGTCAGAGGCGAAGGGAACATTGAAGGCGAATTGGATGGTCGTGTCGGCGGCGGGCGAAGGACTTAACGGCGGCGCACCCGGAGCTCCGGTCTTCTGGTGAGCGTTCATGGGAGCCATGCTCATGTTGGGCCTCGAGGACATGCCAAAGCTGGGGCTCTGGATGCGATCACTCCAGTGACGCATGCCCATGTTGGCAGCGAGCTTTTGCATGGTGACTAGCGGGGGGGGATGGATTGGAGGGAGGGCTCGGGAGAGGAGGGGGTATCACTGAAAAGGAAAGAATACGACAGAGGGAAAGGAAAAGAAAAGAAAAGGGAATAAAAGAACGAAAGAGACCACACCGTGTGATGTCTTCCACTTTCTGTGCTGCAAAGATAAAAACCTTTACAACTACTGTTGTGGAGGTAAGGTTTGGAGGGAAGTGGAAGTGGTGAGGGACGGGAGGAAAAGTGGATGGAGATGGATGGATGGATGATATGATGGGATGATGGGATGGGATGGGATGGGCAGAAGGTTAAGATACGGCAGATAGAGAGGATGCATGGCAGCATGGGTACCGTACCTAGGTAGTAGGTTGAGAGCGCGGGAAGGACTGCCTAAAGGATGGTTCTAGCTTGCAGGCCAGGTACATTACCTACCTGTAGCAGGGGTCACTGCCTGCGAATGGACCGTGCTGGGTACGTGTTAGGGAGGTGCCCTAGGTACATGGGACCCGGTACCTACATGCACCTTGGCGGCGCATTCTACTGCGTACAAGCATAACTACGAAGTAGGTACACTGCCTACCTGCATATACCTAGGCCCAGTCCACTATAAACTTTGAACCTCACCTGGGCAGTCGTACCTAGACTACGACAGTGTGTTACATAATGCACATCGCAGACTTGTAGGCAGGTAGGTAGCATCAACAACTGCGATAATGTCCAAATGTAGGTGATATGTTTACCTAAGTGGCCGGCAGCAGCTGAGACGTGATTTATCCGTCCGCAGGACATTCTGCCGTAGTGTACTAGTCAGCACCACGGTTGTTTACCAGGCTAGGTACGCAGTAGGACCACCCACAACAGCTTCTACCTACCGACACCACCATCATGGGGCCGACCAGCAAATAGGGAAGCAGAACCCAACTTCAAACCGAGTTGGTACATATCACCCAGGGACCAGCTACCCTAACTTCTTACACGACTTGCCGGGTAGGTCGTCCGTTGTTCTCTGCCGGCGCATTCCCACAATAACGGGTGGTTAGTTAGCTGGTCATGCTCAGGGATAGCACATAACTACGGTACGTCCGTACCAAGTCCGTAGGGTACTTTGATGCAAGGTAAGCATTTCGGTCACAAGCCTGCCTGAACCTTTTCCGCCATGTATGGAATAACTCTCGACCTAACGTATTTATTACTCATTGCTCGGCCGGCCAGCTCGGCCACTGGGGCAACAGCTCGCCGATAATCACTCGCTGTTGTGCTCTTTCGAATAGGCCAGCTGGCCGCGCCGACAATATGGCACTGATGACATTGCGTACCTATAAGTGGTCGAGGACTTGGATAGGTACCGTGGCAGTTTGAGCCCAGCTCCATGTCGCTCATCAGTATTGCTGTCTTTGGCAGCTTGCCTCGACCAAGACATTTGAAGCTCAGGCCATTAATCCAAGTCTAGGCTAGGCTGCTACTATCTGAGGTACTCAACCAGCCCAAGTTTCAGCCTGTTAGATTCTTTGCTGGAGTAGCGGCCAATGATGATGCTAGGTAGTCGAGGACTGTATTTGCCGTGTGCAAACACACGATCTGGCACGGTCCGAGGGAATGTCATACCGGTAATAGCGACCATGGTTCTCAAGGTATTGGGATACAGATGGCCAAGTTTGAGTCGCTAACCAGAGGATAAACGTCCGAGAAATACCTACGATCGTAGTTACATTGCACAGCTACGTCAATAAAAGCACCGTATAGTACGGTAGGTAAATCGTTGGCCTTGCAAACAATTTTGATTCTACGCAGTATGTCTGTAATGTTCTACCTAGGTAATTATCAATCCTCTGGTTAATTAATCAGCCAATACCAAAGATTTCCTACTTCGTACCTTCAAATACTGGCATGTTATTAGTACGGCGTAGGTATTTCGTATCCGGCGTCAGCCAACCTCGGATATGTGAGCACAGCCACAACAATACAATTACTCAGTAGGTACTCATTTAGGCCGCGACGACTACGTCCGTTCGTACCTGGCAGGTATTCAAACAATATACTTCGTACTTCGTAGGCCGGCGAGTTTTAGGCCTGGATGAAGTCCTTGGTTATAATGTGAATACCGGAGGTAGTAGATACCTACATAGTAGGTAACGTAACCGCTCGCTCTCGCCGATAATTACAAGTCATAACTACGAAGTAAAAGACATCGATATACCTAACTACAGTGACTACCTACTAACTACGACGAATTTAGGTAGTCTGTAGGAGACTTGAACTGATATCATGCCAGACGCAATACATACCTACCTAGCAGCCCAACGACCTTGAAACCGGGCCTCCTCCAGTCCATCCAGGGAATCTGATACGACCACAGCTACGACAAATGGAGCTGAGCGAGTTCTCCCGTCCCTTTGTTAGGTAGTAGTTGTCTACCTACTATCTGGGCACCTAGGTATCAGCTTAGACTTCAATAGTAGATAATGCTTACGGCAGTCACCCCGACTCTGCGCGAAAAGCGTCGTACGCTAAACCCAACCTACCGGTATGGTGCACCACGAGAAGTGAGAAATCCTACCTAGAGTAAATGGTCATGGAGCTCCGGCATACCAATCAACCTACAACCCAATACCTATGTAATCTGGGAAAATGGTTACTCCTGGGTCCTGGTTCAAGTTGGGGATTATTCGGTGCTAGCCTATCACTTAGATAGATAGCAGGTAGACAAGTTAGAATGGGCAATAGGTAGGTAGTCTATCTCCACTGCATCAAGATCACCAGATCTCCAACCTTGCAACTTATTAGCTAGCTACCTCTACCTACAACGGTCTTCCATCTGACAGCTGCCTATCGATTGGTTCAAGCCCGAAGTTGGCTCCTAGAATCTTCACCAAGTTGTAGAGACTGTCGAAATATTAACATTGTATAGGCGTATGGTACAGAATTCATGAGCCATCATGTTCCCAACTTCATCGAATGAGCCTCGTTACCTCAAGCCTCAAACCTCAGAACTCCGTGCCTAACCCTGTACCAATATGCTCGCCCTATTGATACACTTGCCTCGAAGTGCCATTCTCAGGATAGAGAAGTTCCTGATGCACCACACGAGGGCGTTCAATATACGGGATGCCGCCTTCTCGCGGTGGCTCGTAGTATCGCTCCACTGGTCGAACACTGTACGCCCGTTGAGGAATGTCCATCTCAACCGGCCTGTCACTATATTCACGGACTATGTGCGGGGCAACTTCCCGCCTCGCATCGGGATGGACACTGGCGGCATACCGTCGGGGAGGAATATCGGACCGCGCACTAGGGAGGTGGTCATAAGCCACGGATTCTACAGGTCCTACGGGTCTTACACTAGCCGCCCTTGGAAGAAATTCTCGAGGCACACGCTCAGTAACCCTGTGCTCTGTAGCCCCACGAATCTGGACAAACTCTGGACTGGCGGGACCCATAGATTGCGTCGGATAATCCCGTTCTCGGTAGCTTCGAAATTCTGCACCATATTCTGGTTCAGTAATGACACGTCGAGGAGCATACCCTGGCGATATTCGTCGGTAAATTACACCGTCTTCTGCTACAATCTCCTGTGCCGGGATACGAGACGCCGCGCGGACCGGGCCTCTTTCGTATAGAATTTCATGATCTCCTGCCCTTGCAGACGGTACCACAGACCGCCTAGACATTGTAGTACTGTGGGCGGGCTCGATATAATCACGGCCATATGGATCAATGACGATCCGGTGTGGCGGTGCGGACGGAGGGGGCATGGCAGACGGGCGTGTTTCCATGATTACCGGCGATCGAGACCTCGCCCGATCGCCGTAGGGCCGTACGCTCATGCGTCTTTCGCGTTGATATGTAGGCGCTTCTCGTAGATCGGAATTTGCGACGGCATAGGATACTGTGCGCATAGAGCGCGTGTCAACCGTATCATAGGGATTGGGGTAGCCCGAAGGGCTAGGAACATGAGGGACATAGCGTATGATACTGCCATCGGGTTTTCGCTCCTCGTACAGGGGGGATTGTAGTCTGCGGGTAACTGGTGCCGCTGAGGCGCGCAGTTGCCGCGCGTATTGATCGCCTATTCTTTCATAACCCTGCGACACCGGTTCAACACGTACAGGCGCAGGAGGGTAACGCTCTTGCTGTGATTGCGAACTGGGACGTTCAAGCATTCTTTCGTTGTATATTACCTCGAGCTCTGGTCTTGCAGACCGCCGAGCTCGTTTCGGGGGGTGTACAAATGATGGTGCTGTTAGGGGTGAAGGCGATCTCGGCTCCAGCTTGATATTAGGAGATCCGCGGACATCACGGGCCCTTGCGTCAGCCTTCCTTTTGTTCTTTTTCTTATTCTTCTTCCTGCCTCCTCTGTCACCTTGCGGGGAACTCTCGGGACTAATCACGACGGCATCCTCTTGCCTCAGAGCCGTTATCTGGGCAGGCCCTCTTTGCAAGGTACTGGCATCCGGTTCACGTATATGTGGCTGTCGGGCTAAAGCTAAAGGCGAGACATGAGCAGGCTGAGGAGCGAAAGGTGAGAGATTATGACCTCGAATTAAGGGCTCCTCAGGTTGTCTAAGGCTGGGGTTAGACGCAAGCCGCGTTGGATTCTGCAAACGACGTTGATCAGCAGACTGGTCCGAATCTGTGTTACCAGAGTTGTCGGATCGACTAGCGTCTCGGCTGTCAGAATTGATGATTCGCGGTCCTAACTGTCCTTTCCAATAACCTTGATTCAAGAGGTTGGGAGTGTTCGATCCTAACGTTGTAGGCATCCCCTGATTTTGCAATGGCGCAGTCACCCCCGCAGCAGAAGGCGCATTTTGAGTGCCCATGATCTGAGCTTGGGAGACATTACGGGCAACGTCTGTTTGAGGTGGATGACTGGTCGGCGTAGGCAAAGGACGGGCGACCAATGCTTGCGAAACAGGCGCGCAGCTGCCTGTTGGATGTGTAGCTGTGGAGGTTTGTTGTATCTGTACATCCCCCGCTGTGTCGCGAGGTGGAACTGAAGGTCGCGTCCCAGGTGTACCAGGTTGACTAGAATAAAATGTATTCTCATCGAACGAGTCACTGGCGTCAGAAGCATTAGCAGTAGGGCTGGGCAAAATAGACGTTGATGGCGGCGCTGTGGCCTGTACAAGGGTCAGGGCCTTTGCAAAGATATCCGAGATATCAAGTTCGGGCAGCTGTTCAGATTGCAGGTTGCCTTTCATACAACTTCTTCGTTGGTCAACCTGATCTTTAAGTGTTTTCTCGAGCCGCTGTCTCTGAATATGGATCTCGGCCTTAACGAGGTCATCAGACTTCTGCAATAGGACAGGGTCAATCTCTGGCTTTGCAGACCCAAAGGGTTTAGAAACGCCTGGGATAAAAGGCGCAGAGTTGGCTGGAGGTATAGTTACAGCTGGTTGCTGCGAGTTAGCTTTGAAAGACAGCAAATTGCCCGTCGCGTGACCATTGGCACCATCGTTGGTAATATTGTTGACAATATTTTTGGCGGGTGATTGTATAGATGATGATGTTACACGCTCAGGCGCGCCGGATAGAGGTGGTTGAGAGGCAGAGGCAGGGGCAGAGGCAGAGGTATTCTTGACCATTGATGAGGCCGGTACTTTTATACGCGGGTGCTTCCCCGACACTACTGTATCGCGAAACTGAACGATCTTTTCATACTCGCGAATATCGTCGTGCTCTGAGTTTGTCGATGCAGCAGTAGCAGTAGCAGTGGTGACAGCAGCAGCAGCACCAGAGACTGCTGCGACTTGCGACATTTCAAAGACTCGAATTAGCAGCTACCCCGTCCATCGACGAGATCAAAACCTGACAAACAAACAAGGGCAAATGACTCGACGTGCCTCAGGCACTTGAAGACAAGTAGAAGACGATGCACGGACGAGTGGTTTCGTAAACAACACCGGGCGCCCTTATTACGACTCTGCTAGGAAGAGTGTGGTGTTCCAGAGTACGGGCCGTACTGGGCAGGGCCACAATGTTTGTTTTTTTTCGGGGTTACATAATTTTGGTCGAACGCGGAGCACGGGCCACTTCAACCCGTGAGTGGGTCTCTTACCTAAGGGTACGGAGGCCCCGGCTGCTTAGACACACCGTGCCAGCAGGTACGGTATACTTATGAAGTACTTCGCACCTACCAGTACCTCATTCCTATAGCGTCGTATGCTGAGTCAGCTTAACCGCAAATGTGCCGCAGATTAGCCGTTATTCTGACTAAGCCTCTGGAAAAGTGCAGTGGAATGAACACCGCTCGATTTTTTCTCTCCCTCTGCTTTTCTAAGCCGTTTATCTGCGCGCGAGCTGTTTACTATTGTAGCCGCTCTACCTCCTTGAGCCGTTTTGCAGTCGAGCAGCCCCCGGAAGGGTTAGCCGCTCGCGGTTTTGAGCCGCTGATTCCTTGATCTGTTGGTTACGGAAGTCGTTGGATAGGGGGACCGCTCGCGCTGTGAGGTGTTGATTTCCTTGATCTGCTGGTTACGGAAGTCGTTGGACAGGAGGACCGCTCGCGCTGTGGGCTGTTGATTTCCCAAGCTGTTGATTCCACAAGCTGTTGATTCCACAAGCTGTTGATTCCACAAGCTGTTGATTCCACAAGCTGCTAATTCCTCAAGCTGTTGGTTGCGGAAGCCGTTAGATAGGGGGACCGCTCGCGCTGTGGGCTGTTGATTTCCCAAGCTATTGATTCCACAAGCTGTTGATTCCACAAGCTGCTAATTCCTCAAGCTGTTGGTTACGGAAGCCGTTAGATAGGGGGACCGCTCGCGCTGTGGGCTGTTGATTTCTGAAGCTGTTGATTTCTGAAGCTGTTGATTTCTGAAGCTGTTGATTTCTCAAGCTGTTGATTTCTCAAGCTGTTGATTTCTCAAGCTGTTGATTTCTCAAGCTGTTGATTTCTCAAGCTGTTGATTTCTGAAGCTGTTGCTAATATGAGACACCGTTCACGGATTTTAGGACTGCTAGATACACATTTTTCCGATCCACGGCCGATCAGTACGTCCGAATTCGAGCCGCCACCCGCCGCTCCATCACCCGCCGCTCCATCACCCGCCGCTCCATCACCCGCCGCTCCATCACCCGCCGCTCCATCACCCGCCACTGCCAATGCAAGCCATTCTTCGAACCCAACGCAAGCGAGTTGCGGAAACTCCTGCAGAAAGGACGAAGCTGAATCGTTCGCCTCAAAGTTCAACCAGGCGTACAAGGCACACGGCGGCAAGACCCCGATCAGCATCCCCGGAAATCGAGCAGCCTCCCGATCAGCCACCTGACACCCATACCTCCCAAGCGAGTTGCGGAAACTCCTGCAGAAAGGACGAAGCTGAATCGTTCGCCTCAAAGTTCAACCAGGCGTACAAGGCACATGGCGGCAAGACCCCGATCAGCATCCCCGGAAATCGAGCTGCTTCCCTAGGCGTAGGAAATGGACAAAAATAAATGCGAATTGAGATGCAATTCGCATTTATTTTTGTCCATTTCCTACGCCTAGGGAAGCAGCTCGATTTCCGGAAGTCTGGGTGTCGGGTGACTGATCGGGAGGCTGTTCGATTTCTGGACCTAGGTTGACACCATGAGCTCACAGCTTTTCTTGTTATTTAGCCAGGGATACGAACCGATCTAGCCACCAACGTGGATCTGCCAGTTTACAAATAATAGTTCGTCCGAGGCTTCGGATGGATTCGTAATAAGCTCATAGTTGCCTGAGCTGTTTTGTGTGAAAGGTATCATATACAGAGCATTATTCAGTATGGCAGGTAGGCCCACGATGTCTTGCCCAGTCTCGGACACAGAGCTCGCGGCTGATACAGGTTGTGGACCGCCGATCAGTCGCATGATAGGGAGTCTCGTTAACGGATCCTGTCTTTCCGGGAGCCTCATGACGGGCGTTATAACCAGAAAAATGAAAACGTTTTTACGGCCTCCTAATAAATATTAGCGCGGTCTAATTCAACGGATCTGTCGGTAGTTTACGCAGATCTATCTCTTCGTGTGTGAAGATGTGGTCAAGCCTTGCTTCACTGATTTTCTCTGCGTCACGGCAGTGGTAAGCGATATATTGCCCGCGTGAAAAAACAAAACGCCTCGCATTTTGGTCGTTACTAAGGGCAGATCGGGGTATCAGTCATGCTTGACGCTGATCAGTGCAGCACTCTCACGTACCTAGCCGAATATGAGAGCTTTTTCCACCACATGATCGGAGCGTTGGTTGTGGATATGACGTTTTTTGCGTATTCTGCCCTGTAGGCATTTCGCAGCTTGGCACGGAACGCCACGGACATCTCCCTTTCTCGCACAGGCAGCTCGAGGTTATTTTTACAATGCTCTGTCTTCAAACGCACAAGAACGGACGGTCTCCAGTGAGCAGCGTCCCCAACGACAGCACTCATTGCGATGGACGGATCATCGAGGTATTCGGTATCTGCGTCATTGCTGTCTGGTGGCAGGAGGCTCGCGAACATTGTTGGCACTGATTTGCTGAGATCCTCGATCAGGGAAGTTATCTGTGGCTCATCGTGCCTGAAAGCCCCTAGGAGAGTTAGGCGAAGTGTCTGTACCAGATTTTCGTAGTCAAGCAGATCGCGCTCTGGGCTACGATGATTGGTCTTCGTCACGATGTTCTTCCATAGCCTATGCAGAGACAAATTAGCAACGTAACATGTGCTCGGGGCTCGGGGCATCCTTATCGTTAGCACTGCGGCTCTCTGGCCAGATCAGTTGTGTGGCTTTAGCCATAACTATACGAGCAGCTGGAGTGATCGACTTACTTGTGCTTCAACTCTCCAGGCAAGACCATCAGAAGGGGTACAGATCCATATCGACGGAAGACATCCCGATAATGCAACCCGATGTGTACGTTAGGACGGAATGCCTGTTTCCTGTATTCCGAGCCTTTTTTCGATGAAGGTAGCTTGCTGATGTCGGCATCCACCTGTTCAATTGAACTGATCACGGCATCTCCCGCTTTGCCAGCAACAGATCCTGCAACACTCACCGATCGGACTGAAGCCGTGGCGTGTTTCTTTTTCGCAGCCTGATCACTAGACAGAGCCGCTGCCCTAGATAGCTTTTGGAATAGACAGTGGCTGTTATATACAACGTCGGCAAACCTAGTGGGCTGATCTGCTTCCACTGGATCTGCCCCTAGTAGGCAGTTCGCCTCAACTGTTGCTGTTAGAACGACGACCAGTATATCGACGGCGGAGCTGTTTTTGTCTAGTCGGCCTTCGGCAGATTCGTTCGCGAACATTGCTTTCACAGCTCCTATGAACGTGGGCTTTAGGTGCAATTCTCGCAGCCAACAACGAGCGAGCACTGTCATTAGTATGGACCAGCGCGCGTGGTCGGACAGGCTGTAAGTTTTTACATGGTGTGGAGCCGGGATACCGGGCCATCCTGGCGGAAACGGCATTCTCCGGAGCATCCGTGAGTATTCTATGACTGCGTCGGATGTCAAGGCCTGATCATTGAAGTCAGTATTCGAGCAGTTTAGTGGTTGGGGCCGATGTCAAACCTGGTCCAGGATCAGTTCGTGGATCATCTTCGTGATGCCTCCGAATTCCGAATGCGCGGAGTCACTTGGTCGGCCCCCTATTATATCAAGGGCAGGGGCTAGCAGAGCAACTGCCGACGGCTCGGGGTTTAGGCCCTGTGCTCTTGCGTATTCCTCCTTTCTCTTTTTTGCTTTCAACCGATCTAGATGCCGGCGTTGTCTCAGGACCTCCATGTGGCCACGAGCATTGGCAATGATGTCGAAGTTGAGATTACCTCTATCCTGGTCTTGTGCATGACAGTATCGGCAGCTCTTGCCCGCTGATGGGCCTAGCATACCGGAGTTCATCTGTTGTTGCGGCATATCGCCAGTAAACGCAAGGATAGGGGCACAGAGCGTGGTGAGTTGCCCACTGATCTCAACAATCAGCCCCTTGTCTAGAGCGGACATAGGCTTTAGAGCCTTGATAACGTCCGTGAAGTTCGAACCGTGTGGTCCCAGTGTTAGTGGGAATATGTTTATCTGCCGCGTGTGCTGAGCTTTGGGGAGAGCAGCTATCTGGTTATATACTCCCATGACAGATTTAAACATTGATCGGTATAACCCAAAGCCGTCAGCGAAAGTCAAGACGGGTAATGATCGAACCTTGGTGTGTGCTCGAGCGAACCTGTCGATCAGGTAGCTGCGACCAAACTCTTGTACTTCTAGTGCTCCCGGCACGGGCGGCACTTTGCATACAGGCATGAAGTAGGATTGAGTGTGATTGAAGACACGGCGGATCATTGGGTGGTACGACGGTCGAGGATCGTCAGCGAATGTTGTACCACTCTCGAAAGCGAAATCGAAGTCCATGTGAACCCGGCCTAGTATCATACTGTTCGATACCAATTCTAAAGGGTCAATGCAAAGAATAAGCTCTCCGGGTGACAGATCGCGCTCAGTAAGCGGGTTGATTCGGACTTCTGAGTTATTCTTCGAGATCTGTTGAAGCAGTCTGCTACCCCTCCAAAAGCGACCGATGACTATTACAACGTCGCCTTTTCTTCCCTGTTGGACTTCGGCCTCGGTCGAGAACATACCCAACCGACGGCTGGCTGTTCTATGATCACGATATATAGCCTGTATCTGGCCAGTATGGCAGCGTGTTGGATCATTCAGATCTTCGTCTGTTTGGCGGCAGAAGCAGTGTGTGTGAGCGCATTTGTAGTTGTCGCTGTCACCAGGTAGGATGGGATCATTGCTAGGAAACGGAGGATACCACGCGAAATCTCCAGATGTCGTGCGAATGGATGCAGCCCATTGCATAGAGTGCCCCGCTTCCGACGGATTATCAACAAGCTGCGCCATGCCAAAATACATAGAATGCGAGAGCTGTGATGATAATATGCGACTGAATAGACTGATCGGATTCAGGAAGAACATATCTTGTTTGGGGACTTCGCTTCTTCCGGCTACAGCAGCAGAGTGTAAGCGAGACGATGGCACCTTCTTCGGGTTTAATACAAGCTCCTTGGACCTCATCTCGAGCAGCGGCATCCGCTCCCTTACTTGACGTTTGAGTGTATCGACCGTGGCGGGCAAGCTGTTGAGCTTGCTCATACAATCTTTTTTGAGAAGCTCGAAGATCTCTCGCAACATAGAGTATTGTTTGCGAGAGACGCTCTGCCGGATGCAGTATAAACCGAGCGCTAGCGAGAAATCACTCAATTGATGATCTCTACGGGTGTGCTCGATGGGCGTGCTTGAATCTAGGAATGGATCAGCGTCCATTGGCGTGAATCTGTCCGCGGTGTCCGGGGTATCGATGTCCGTACTATCGTCAATGTCTTCGGCTTCATCCGATCCGTTATCAGGTATATCGCCCAGTTCTTGGTAGTCAAGAAGATCTTGGAGTTCGGTCGTGGTAGGCAAGTCCTCTGCCACATCTTCTGCTCTCTCTGAAAGGTCGATCGGCTCGACTATCGATTCCTGCTTCTCGATGCCCCCGATGAGTATCTCGACTAGCTCGGCAGCATCTAAGGCCTACGGATATACCGTTGGATCAGCTATTGGACTTGTACAGGTCAGTCGGAAGGGACGCAATTCCTTACAGCCGTAGGTGCAAAAGTCTCATGAGCATACTGATCGTCATCGTCACCGTGACCGGAGAACCCACGCCGCTTCGTGTTACTCCTGGTGCTGGATGACGATGATGATGGCGATACCGATGCTGATTGCGTTTGCTGTGCTGCAGCTCGCAGTACCGCAGCTCGCCGAGCCTCCGCCTGACGGATAAAGAATGCCTTACCCCTACGTCTCACGGGGCGCCGCATATTGCTAATGAGTTTTGTGGTATGGTCAGTAGGCTTTGTACGGTGGTGCAGACGTACGATCAGTGTTGAAAGGCTTACGTAGAATAAGATCTGTGGTCGACGAAAATATGACTGGCTGGAGAAACCGGCCAATCAGTTCACTGCCCTTTTTTGCGAGGCTACCACCACGCAAGGCTACCACGTACGCCAGCCGAATCATATACTATTAATAGCAGCTCGACTCCTCCCGATAGCGACAGCTCGACTCCTCGACAGCCCAACCTTCGAGCTGCGCGGACATTGCTATTCGTACCGACGCATGCTGAACACAGATTTAAATACACTATCTTCTAACAGACTAGAGATCACCATGCGCATTAGGGGGAGGCGGAGGCGTCTCCTTGATGTCGAACCGATCTGCCAAGTTAGCCTCAGTATATATCAACAAGAAGAAGCTGGTTCCTGTCTATCTTACCAACGATCTTTTGCTCATCGGCGGGGTCTTTTTTCTTCGGCCGCTTTCGGTGAAGCTGCTGCTGAAAGATCTCGTGAAAGCAAGACTTATCGACAGCCTTAAATTGGACTTTCTTTGGCATTGCGTAATAAAAGTCATGTAGTTCCTGGCGCTCTATAGCTCATTAATCTCTGGACTAGGTTGTCTTTACGATCTGTCTCTACAATCCACTTACTGGCTCGCCCTGCTCTCTCGCTGGTCTTGGCCGCGCGAAGCCAGAGGGTGACTTCATAAGCCAGCCCCAGGAACATATCTATGAATATCGTTAACATTCAGCGCTCTGCTAGCAATGTACGGCAATGCTCACGTTTCATGTAGTACTGGCCCAGATCACTTGACTTTTCATAGTCAACGTACCCGTGAATATACTTCCACACCTTGAAGAAATTCTCCGGGGACCACGCCGCCTTGATATCATTCCGGAGCCGATCGGTGGCTGTTACCACCAGGTCCAGGTCGAGGAGTACGCTCCCTGGTTCGGTTGCGTGCATCTCTAACAATTTCTGTATGACTCTGGTGAGCTGATCCATTTATGGTGTCTCGATCTGCGGAAGCTTTACTTACAGCCATACTTTGCAAGACCTGGGACTTGAAATTCTTCTGGTCATCTACCAGTCGCTGCCGTGCTACCTCGTACTGGGAAGAATCAGGATCAATGGCGCCGTACGCTGATTCGATGATGTCCCCCTCGTTGTTTGGTATATGGCGATGGTAGAGGAAGATCTGCCAACGCGAACTGCGGCCCAATTTTCGCAATTTCTCGTCCTTCACGCGATCAGTATTATACGTTAATCAAGGAATAAGTTGCTTGCTTTATTTGGTTTCGTACATCGTCACTGATCGCACTCACGACAATATCGTCGGCGGGCCGCTGGGCACGCCGCTTTCGAGCTTGCATAGTCGTCCGAGATGACAACAACGCGATTCTCATCTATATATAGCGCGCTTGTTAGATCTGTCTATCTATGAGGCACGGTATATGGAACTTACGTTCGACTTGACAGGCGGCTTCGACTTGACAGGCGGCTCGACAGGAGCAGCCGGAGACCTTGGGGTGAACTCCCCGGAAACACCATCATCGCTAAATGTGTCCATTGGAATGATCGAGAAAAGGAACGCGGATCGACGTCACAGCTATACGAACAGAGAATTCGACGCACAGATTCAGAAAATCAGACTCTATGATCCGTGGCCTATTATGAAGGGCAAACACCGATTGGGCTCTAGGACAGCTTCTAATGATATAAACAATCCATCTTACTGTAAACAACATACAAAGCTCGATTACCCTTTTCTATCAACTCCAACCGCTCGGCCTCTGAACCAGGTCAGCACGGCCGCACTCGAATTTTCACACGCTCTCAGGTAGGAGTTGCAAGGCGCCATTCCACATCCAGACCTAGCGTACCGCTCGCAGTCTCCTATGACCCAAATCTTTATTCATACAGATCGAATTCGACTGGCGATCAAAGGCCCAGAACCGTCCGCATTCCTTGGGGAAGCGGTCGCGAAGCTTGATGACCCCTTTCTACCCAATCCAACCGCTCGGCCTGAGCCCGGCCAACAGGGCTGCCTTCGAATTTTCCACACGCCAACTCTGTCCCCTATGACGCAGGTGTTCATACATACAGATCGAATTCGACTGGCCCTTGAGGCCTAGAGCAGTCGTCATTTCTTGGTAAATGATCGCGAAGCTTGACATTGACCGCCTTAATCCACTCCAACCGCTGGGCCCCTGAACCGCTCCCAACTTTTTCACACACCGTGGCCTGCAACTCCGTGAGAGTTAGTAAAAAAAGGGCCTACCTATACAATATCCAAAGTACGTGGAACGCCGCTCTTAGGACGTAGGGGTTTATACATACAAAGCGAAATCGACAGGCGATTGAGGCCAGAGCGGCCCTCATCTTTTGGTAACTGATCGCGAAGGCTAGCAATTTCTACGTGATGAGACGCAACAAATGCATACCGAGAACAACTGAAGCTTCGAAAAGGGCCATCCCATATCTGGCACGCCGCTCCTATAACGCAAGTGATTATATGACACAGCTCGTATTCGGCGGCAATGATATGGCTACGGTTGTGGATAGAGTGGGTAAATGTTCAAATGAAATCGAACTGATCATAATCTTCGTGCCGTCTCGCCCTCTCTCGTGGCGAGTTGCCAGCCACTGCTCTCTCTGATATCGCTGACCCACATCACGATCCTGGCTGCGGTGAGCACGGTCTCGCAACGCCAACACAGATCAGTGAGAACGTCAGGAGAGATACTGACACCACAATCATTGCACCAGACGCCGATTGGAATTGAAATCATCAATTGCCGCTTGGGGTGAAGATGGTAGATCCTATAAACCCGATCCGTTCTTTGCAACCCAGCAATGCTTTGGCGTATGCGTCCGTATAGCTACAGCTTGAATCCGGCGGCAATAGGTCGAGACGACCGCCACAGCCCAGGGGTGACCAAGACCACGAGACGATCAGTGCACACCGCCCATACACGTTGCCCACGCAAAAACGTTGATCAGTCAGAAGCCACTGTAACTAATTGGAACTTTTGCACATATAATATTACATTATATAGGAGATTCACTTGGCAACCGCCCCGTTACCGATCTAGTTCTCTTTTTCCTTCACTGCTTCTGTCTATCCTCCGCTGCTTCTGTCTATCCTCCGCTGCTTCTGTCTATCCTCCGCTGCTTCAATCTATCCAACAGTAAAACGATGGCTTCTCAACGGAATACGAAAAACGCGCGGGCTCGTAGCCCAATAACCACACGAGCTCGGTCTCAAGCAGCCCGTATAACATTTGCTTTGGACGAAAATGAGGAGCAGCAGACCGATGATCGGCTGGACCGCAGCCCGAGCTCAGTAGCGTCGACGCAGCCCCTCTCTCTCAAGGATGAGGAGAGAATTCACAATATGGCCCAGAGACGTCAGCCATTGATGTCGAAAGAAGATATGCCCAAGGATGAGGAGATGCTTCGCACTTTGTCTCAGAGACGTTGGCCATTGATGTCAGAAGAAGGAATGAATCCGCCGCCACACCAAGAACCGCTCGCACCCTCACTCCCCCTTTTCCGACTGCCATTGAGATCAGTGTCCAGGGAAATGTCGATTCCCCCACGCATCAGACCCTCTATCGGGAGCTTCTCAATTTATTCAGACCCAGGCAAGAGCCGGGAAGCAACACCCGGCCCAAGTTACCGCGAGCCTGAGATCAGTGGCTCGAGCCGCCGTTACGACGAGAGCTCATCACATCGGCACCCTCACGGGCGCCACCGATCCCCTCCCCCAGACGATCAGATTCCCCACTGGGCTAAAAGTCTGATCAAAACCCAGGCAGACCACCAGATTCGGCAAGTACAGGAGATGGTCCGCCAGCAGACTCGCCAGACGGAGCTGTTGGAAGAACTCCTGGAAAGAAGCGTGGCTGATCGCGCGAAATCGAGCAACATCGAGCCGCCAACCTACAAGGTCAAGCGGCTCACCGTCGCCGCGACGACCGACGAAGTGAAAGACTGGATCTGCGCGATTAAAGAGGCCAACCAGCTGAAACCCGGATGCTCAGACCGGACACAGATTGACTGGGCTATGGGGCATATGGCCCACGAATTGCAGACGCGATGGCGGACTTATCGCAGCTCCTTGGATTACGATGATCCGTTGGCAGAGGCCACGCTGAGCGACTTCTGGGCGTTCATCAACCAGATCGGTCTGAACTTCGCGATTCGACAGGAGAGGCAGAGAATGAAGCCTGAGAGCGGCGAATCACCACAGGATTTCTATGATCGGTGGCTGGAGATGGTCTTGAGGTTGGAACGAAACGTAGTGCTTGGGCAGAGATTGGACCTTGCCCTTGAATTTTTTGCACTGCTGCCGGAGCAGCTACGTAAGTCACTCGAAGAGCGCGGCGTGCCTATCAAAAGTGCCCGAACTGTTGCTTCAATTGCGCAGCGGCTATGGATAGAGCAACGTGCCCTCGGTGGAGAAGAAAAAGAAACCAGTCGTTCAGGGCGGCGTAAACGATCCCACGCGGACAGCTCGCATGTAGATGACGAGGGGAAAGAGGATGGCAAGGGAGCCCGGGGACGCAGCGACCGCCGCTTGAATGAAGATCGCAGCAAAGCCAGTAGGCTGACGGCCCACGGCAAGTTGCGATGCTATGCCTGCGGCAAGCTTGGGCACAAGGCTGCCAACTGCTCGGAGCAAAAACTTGTGAAGGAAGAGAAGCCGCGTTTACTAGACAAACCGCTTTCCCAGCCAACCAAACAAGTCATTGACCTCGTGTTGTCAGACACTGAAACGGTAACCATCAAGCCAGAGTAAGGTATGTTCTTTTTACCCGCAACCAAATAATACAGCTTGGCGGCTCAGCTGATCTCGTAATCAAACAGAATCTGCTGGCCATTATAGGGAGCTGTGACCCTTGGTTACAGTGTCAACGCGCGGCACTGGCCAGAACCCCTCCTACGTTGCAAGTGGAAGCTCGGGAGGGGATGACGATCCGCGGGCCAAGGTGAGCCAATGGACCTGGTTGAAGTCGGGCAAAAGCGAGTAGTTAAGCCGGGCTGAAGAGCCGCTTGGACGAAAGTGCGCTGATCTTCGATCGAGGTGGGCAAAAGGCCAAGGCCGCGAAGAACGATG